>JAQZBX010011819.1:0-42128 GCA_029593785.1 Cabassous unicinctus
ACCCTAAATGCCTCCAATCTTCTCTCTTATTTCTCGCCCAATCTAGGCTTTTCTAAAGTTCTCACCAGGTAGCATTCTTTATCCATTTGTTCCCTGAAGCCCCAATGTTATTCTGTGCCTTGAATTCTCAGCTGACTTATCTCCAAGTGGGGGTATGGTCGAGGCTGAAGTTGCCAGTCTACTGGGGATGAAACTTTTGCCCAACTCCCAGCCCCTGAAATCTGCGTTTTCTGATCAACTGCCATCCCCTCTTCTGGGCCCCCCTCCACCAGATGGGCAAGGTGACTCTGCCTGCACTGTCTTGAGAGAGAGTGGTCAGAGGGCTCTTGGTTCCTTTCCTTCCTGGGGCACCTTGGGGATGAGAGTGCAGCAGTTGTTCAAGGCAGGCAGGGTGAATCTACCTGCACTGCCCAGAAGAGTGTGCACTTCCTCTCTGTCCATGGGCACCTTGGGGCCAAGTGCACAGCAGACCTTTTAAGGTGGATGGTGTGAGTCTTCCTACCCTGCCCACAAAAGAGTGTGTGCTTCCTCTCTGTACAGGGGCTCAGGGTGTGCAGTAGCCCTTCAAGGTGGGCAGGATGAATCTGCCTGCTAGAGAGTGCATGCCTCCTCTCAGTCCAGGTGTGCATTGGGCTCCCTGTGCAGTGGCCTGTCAAGGTAGACTAGGTGAATCTACTGGTACTGATTCCCTTCCTTCCAAGAGGTGTTGGTGCCCAGTGTGAATCTACCTACTCTGCACAGAGAAAGTGTTCTAACTGCAACCAATTTCCATTCCTGCTGGATGTGGAAAGTGTTCTAACTGCAACCAATTTCCATTCCTGCTGGATGTGGAGGCCTAATCAGTGGCTTTCCAAACTGGATGTACTGGATCTGATCCTGACCTGCTCAGGAGAATTGTATGTTTTTCAGTCATCCCTGCTTCAGCTTCTGTGTAGAAAGCACAAATGCTGCTTGCTTCTTGGTGGCTTGGGCAGCTTTAAACCTCAGCTGTGCTCAAGATTGGAATCCAGACACCTGAATTTGCCAATCAACAGCTGTAGTTGGTGCCAGGCCACTTCCCCTCCTCTGCTTTTGAAAAAGAGAGCTTCTACTTCCAGCCAGGAAGTGGGTCTAGAGGTGGCCCACCTTGCCAGTGGGAGTTGGGCAACTATCTCTGCACCGTGGAGGAATATACTCACAAATATTTACTGCAGATGGTCACTCTCCTCTTCCTGTTCTTCCCTGGATGGTGCACTGTGCTTTTGTGGTCTCCAGAGTACCCCAAACAGTTCATCTGGACAGATCCTGCCTGATTATTAGTAGCCCTGTGGATGGAGCTGATTGTTAGAGCTTCCCACTCTAGTCCATCTTGGGTCTTCTCACTACTGCTACTCTTACAGTGGCTACTGTTGATGATGGGTAGAGGAAAGAGAATATTTTACTTTCTTCCTTCATGTTCTTTAGGGGCTCATAGGAATGATTGGATTTTATCTCATTTTGGGAGCAAAGGAAATCCCTTCTCCTCCTTTCTTGTTTCTCCCCAATGAAAGGGCATTGGTTAATGGTAAAGGATATTTATTGGACCAGATTTTGCTATGAATGGCTATGCCCTTCATTACAGGAAGGAACAAGACCAGCTGGCCTTTCTTTTTCTTTTAGGCCCATTCCCCCCACCTTCCTCTACCTACTTCAACTCAACAACTCCTATTTCATGTGCATGCATCTATAAAAGTCAAGGCTTTCTCCCTAACCTGAAGGGAGAATCCATTCTCTTCTCTGCTCTGCCTTTGCTCCATGTTTATGGCTTAGAATTACTCATTGTAGCACTGTCAGTTCAGGGGATTTTTACATCATTCATTGACTATTGTCTTTGCCTCCTACAGATCACCCTGCTTCAGTTTCTCTTATTACAGTCCATACTGCATTCCCCCATATATTAATATTTCTAAGTTAACACTTTGATTATTTCAATCCTGAGCCACAAAGAAAATAAAAATCTTGAGTGGCCCCTGGCCTCCATAATGAAATGATTATTGATTTTAGAACTTGAGAACTTCTAATACTGATCTAAACCTGACTTTTTATTTGAGGCTATGATATAGTCCTGTGAAGAGTGACATTTGGATTTTTCTAGGAGCCTGTGGAATTTTTCTGCATGATATTTAGGGAGGAGGGAAATTATATTCTTTCCCCAAGCTCTATAACTCTGATCTGGACTTCTATTAAGTGGTTTATGAGAGTTCAGCTGTGGCCTTTATGTGCCTTTTTCTTGTGTCACACTCAGAGAAAAACATTGACACTACATAAACCCTTGCCTATCAGGAAGAAGTCTTTTATAGTATTCAGTATAGGATCCAGGAAAAAAGGGGACGTGATTCTCATCCTTCATCTTTTATTATATAAATATTCATTAAGAGCCTACTATATATGTTAGGCAGTGTTCTAGGTGCTGGAGAAATAGCACTGAAGAAAATAGATCAAGTTCTTGCCCTTAAAAAACTTAGATTCATATGTTTGTGGGTGCATGATAATGTGTGTATCTGTTATGGGATGACACAACAAACATATATATATATATATATATATATATATGTTTTTTATATATACAATTTCAAGTAGTGATAGGTGCTAGAAAGAACCCACCATGGATTTGGAATGGCCATCCTGCCCATTTGGTAATAAGACAAATGTATGTAAAATGCTATACTTCCAATAAATAAATGCTATTATATTGAAACACCTGTAAATGGAAAATCAGTAATTTCTTTTCATTGCAAAGCCTGCTCCTTGAGGAAAGCACTGTGCAAATGTATGCCTTCCAATTTTTAATCAGGTCCCTAGGATTTTCCACTGCATAACATACCCTTGGGTCATATAAGCAGGTTGCTCTCTTGGCACTAGCAGAAGCTATTTACCACCACCTAAGTTGGAGAGGATTCTCTGGGCAAAACCACCATCAGAAATTGTGATCTGAAACTCATGATTTCTTAG
Organism: Cabassous unicinctus; assembly: GCA_029593785.1. Taxonomy (NCBI): domain Eukaryota; kingdom Metazoa; phylum Chordata; class Mammalia; order Cingulata; family Chlamyphoridae; genus Cabassous; species Cabassous unicinctus. The sequence goes on from JAQZBX010011819.1 coordinate 2,971, forward strand.
ACCCTATGGCTCTGAGGCCTGTGCTCTGGCTCCCTCAGTCCAAAACTTACCCAAAACAAAAACAGCAACACAAACAGAGTCTCCTTTCTGGGCTGTTCACCGTTAAAATTCATCAAAGCAATTTGCCCCCCATGAGAATATGGGAGAAGAGTTAATTCCTGATGCAGAAGGGTGAGTGTTGACTTTTCTCAATCCTGCTATTCTTCTAAACCTCATCTATGGAAGCAAAGAACTTGAAATGCCACATCTCCTGTCTGATGAGACCACCATTGACCCTGAGGTGGATCTGGCGGACATCCAAGGCAGAAGCGGAGCAGAAATGCTTTAGAGCCAAGAGAGGTCATAGGGTTCCTGAAACTTATCCCTGCAGAACATTCCCTTCATTGTTTTTGATGTATATCTTGAAACATTCTTTTAGCTTTTACTAAATGAAAAAAACAAAGGTGTACAGATGAGTGAACTGAATATAATTCTCCCATTCTGGGTCTCAGTTTCATTATAGTGGGATTGGGTGGAGAGAGCTGAGTACTCATTTTATATTACTTTCTTGTCCCCTTCTCACAGATATGTCCTAGAGAAGAATGGCCTCAAGAAATGATTCTTTAGTAACCGAGTTTATCCTGTTGGGTTTAACACAACAGCCAGAGCCCCAGCTACCTTTCTTCTTCCTTTCCTTAGGAATCTATGTGGTCACCATAGTAGGGAACATTGGGTTGATTATTCTGATTGGGCTGAGTCCTCACCTTCACACACCTATGTACTACTTTCTTTTTAACCTATACTTCATCGATCTCTGCTTCTCCTCTGTCATAATCCCCAAAATGTTGATGAGTTTTGTAAAAAAAGAACTTAATCTCTTATGCAGAATGCATGGCTCAGCTCTATTTCTTCTCTTTTTTTGTTATTGATGAGTGCTTTATTTTGACATCAATGGCCTATGACCGCTATGTGGCCATCTGTAACCCTCTGCTTTACAAGCTCACCATGCCCCGACGGGTCTGCCTCATGCTGATGGTGGGTGTATATGCAATGGGGTTTGTGGGTGCCATGGTCCACACTAGATGCATGCCGAGACTCACTTTCTGTGAGGGTGAAGGCAACATCATCAATCATTACATGTGTGACATACCTCCCCTCCTCCAGCTCTCCTGCACAAGCACCTAGATCAATGAGCTGGTAGTTTTCATTGTGGTGGGCATCAGTGTAATAGTGCCCAGTTTCACTATCTTCATTTCTTTTACCTTTATCCTCTCCAACATTCTCCACATCTATTCTTCAGAGGGCAAGTCCAAAGCCTTCAGTACCTGCAGCTCCCACATAATTGATGTTTCTCTTTTCTTTGGATCATCCACATTCATGTATGTTAAGCCTGTTCCTGCTGAGGCTCAGGATCAAGATAAAGTATCCACAGTTTTTTACATGATTCTGGGGCCAATAATGAATCATTTCATCTACAGTTTGAGTAACAAAGATGTCCATGTTGCACTGAGTAAACCCTTGAAGAGAAGGGTGTTCTCCTAAATAGAAGTTGTATTAGTTATAGATTCCAAATATTAGTAAGGAGATACAATGGAAAAAGTTATGGAGAGAACAGTTAGAAATAAAATAGAAATGCAAATGATTTAAACAATTAAGTTCAGTATATGTCACTTCATAAATAAAGACAAATAAGAAGGAGAATGATACTTTCACAGAGAGTAGGGTCAATATAGTTCATCTGTCCTTCTCCAGTTTATGTTCAGAAATTACAAGGTTTTAAGTAGGAAAAGTTGAATGATAAATCCAGAAATGGTTAGGTTATGAGATTTTTGGAATGAGGCGTGTCTGGAATGTCAATGAAATTTTGTCTTGGAAATGGAGACATCTCATTCATTTAATACACCTCTCTTGAGAGGTGATTGAGTTTAAGGTAATGAGGGTGGTCTATTTGAACATTGTGTGGTCTTTTCTTTTAAGAAGTTCATTTGCTTATCAAAAGGAGAGAAGTAAGAAATGTTATTCTCTTCTCACTCTTGACTCTAGTGTCAAGGGAGAGTTTACTGGTAAACTTCTGAACCAGTTCCTAAAGACAGGTATCTGAGATAATCATTTAGAACAGTCATGAATAAAGTGAACCTTCATTTGTTGCTGTTTTTCTTTAATCAATTTTATTGATACATATTAATAAAGCATAGAATTCATCCAAAGTGTGCAATCAATAGTGTTTGCTATAATCACATAGTTGTGTATTCATCACTTCAATCATTATTAGAACATTTTCATTATTTCAATAATAATAATAAACAGAAAAAACCCCAAACAAATAAGAAAATTCCTCACCTCTCAATCTCTCTATGCTTCCCCCACTATACATAGCTGCTGTTTCTGGCTATCTATCCAAAGTGTATAATCAATGGCTTTTAGTATAATCACAATGTTCCATTGGGTTTTATCTCTTGAGACTTCAGGGAGGAAAATGTGAGTACTAGGATGAGATTTGTCTTCATTGGGAAGATTTATACTAGAAATATTTATCTATTATTAGCAGAAGAATTTTTGTCCTTTCCTCATATAGACTTTAAAATCTCTAATTTTAGCAGTTGGCATTTTCCCTTTGTTATTTTCACCTTCTTTTTGTCTCAGAGTCTTACATAATTCAAATGATATGGTTTATTTAATCACATCTATCCAGACAGGCTCTGTTTTTAAACATTGAGTAGTAAACAAGACAGAAAACCTCTGCACCTCACAGGGTTAATTACCTATAGAAAGGTGGAGTTGGGGTGCAGGTGAGCAGGAGGTGGAGACAGATGATGAGTAAATAAACTTATAAATATGAATATATCAGAAGAGTGCTATGAGGAGTCTTAAATTAGGGTGGTGTTTTAGGGAGTGCCAGTGTGGTGACTTTAGACTAGGTGGTCAGAAAGGGTTTTTCTCAGGAGCCAGCCAAGATAAAATTCATGTGCAGAGCATCTTAGGCAGAGGGAGCAGCTGGCACAAAGTCCTGAAGTCAGATATAATCTGGGTTAGTATGAGGGACAGTAAACAGGCCAGTGGGGCTCTGACATAGTGGAAGAGGGGTAAGCATGAGGCAAAGAGGTTAGAGAGTCAGGCAGGGGTCAGGTCATTCAGAGTTTTATATACCATGGAAGAGAGTGGACATTGTTTTAGGCACAATTAAAAGCCATGTGATAGTCATCACACAGAAGAGCTTGCCCCCCCTTTTCTCTTTTGAACTGCTGCCTGTATTCATTTATAACTGATGAGCAGAAACATAAAGGGTTCCATGAATTAATGTGGTAAAATTTGTGAAGAAATAAGTTTTGAATAAGATCAGTGTCCTATGTCCTGTGTAAAAGATGTCAGAGGTGGCAGGATGCCAACCAAAACAGGAACAAGAGTTAGGTGGAAGTACCCTTGAACTTATATGGGTAGAAATGTCCCAAAGAGGAAAGACCATTGGTTTTGAACCACAAGGTAAGTACTGGGCCCAGATTCTGCAGTTTTGGTGTTCTGTGTCCTCCCTGCCTTAGTTTCTTCATGGCTAGTATCTCAAAGGGCTGAGGTGCAGATGAAATGAAATAATACATGCAAAAAAGTAGTATACAAATTCAATTTTTAAAAAAAATCATATTCCAGTGATTTTAAGAAGCACACTTTTTTTTCACATTTAAATTCCCCAAATTCAGTATGCATCTTACAATGAATGACATCTTATTATTGCTGTTTGTCTGCCGGAAGTTCTGATGAAGATATCATCACTTGTGCATGTACAAACTTGGTCATAGCTATTCATATTGTTGTCATTGCCATTAGGAGCACCATTAGTAACATGTGTGGAGTCCTCCAAAATATTAGTTATGATCTAGCACTGAAACAAAAAGTTATCATGTATGTGTAAAAATATGGAAACAGATATCAAAATAGAGTTAAGCAGATATGCTTCCTTGGTGGAATAATCACAAATGAATCTATATCTATCTATCTATCTATCTATCTATTTATTTACCTATCTATCTATCTCCTACCTACCAACCTACCTACCCACCTGCCTTCCTACCTATTATTGTAAAGCAATAACAAAAATTTTATAGGTCCTCAGAAAGCAAGCTATCTAAAAGTTGATGAAGCAGGTCATATTCCATTGCTGAGACACATGTAAAAGAGTTGTTTATTCATAAAAAAGAAAGTAACTGATGGCAAAGTAATCATTGAATCTTTTGGAATATATCAAGGTCTAGATACTTCTAAAAGAGTACTTTCATTAAGTATAAAGTAGAAATTCCAAGTGACAAGTGGTCATCATGTTCCTGTATGGTTGGTAGCCTTTTTATTCTTTCTTAGTGGTACAAAAAATAATGGCTTGTCTTACAAATGTTGACATCCTAAGTTTAATGAAATTCTATATTATCTTTACATTGTTTGGTTAATAGTTGTAAAACATATATGTTTGCCCCTAAGTGCCTACAGTGACGAAAATAAAACTAAACAAAGAAACTAGAAACCAAAACCTGCTTCAAGCTTTGGAAGACTGGATTTTTTTTTTTTAAAGGAGGTACAGGAGATTGAACCTGGGACCTCATATGTGGAAAGCAGGCTGTCAACCTCTTGAGCTTCATCCATTCTCCAAGAACTGGATTTTAATCAAAGGAAGAGAATTTATTGATGACTGTTGTGGTTAATCTTTCTCCTTGGAGGAATGGGTCAAAGTGCAAAGTATCCAGATCCTTTCAAAGGAAAGAGAACTCTAAAAACATTTACTGAGGTTTTAAATTTACATATCAGATTATTTTTTGAAGAAGGGAAGTATTTTTGAATTCATTCTTTTATAGTTTGTGAATTAACTGGGGATAAATAAGATGGGAAAAAAAAAATAAACCAACAGAGTTCAATATACTAAGGCCCCTAATGGAGAGAGGATGAGTTTTAATGGTTACTTTGGTGAAAAAATACTTGCTTTATGCAAGAGAGAGAAATACCATGAAATATGAAATCTTTAGTTTGCAATCCAGAATTAGATAAAATAAGTTAGAGTCATGGTATAAACTTCTCATTTAATGCTAATTATAGTAATATCAAATTTGGTGCTATAAAGACACACCTATCAAATTTACTTTTTGCTGAAAGACTTATCCCCTTTTATTTGACACTTTTTAATCACCGGCCTTTGAATTCCAAGACTCTATAAAAAGTAATGTTCATCTAGGTGTTAGGAAGTGAATATTTTCATATTTCTGCACAATTAGGAATTTCTAAACAAATTTTACTGGAACCTGGGTTTAAGGACAAGCCTTGGAAGTTAAATGATGATGAATAGAGAATTCTGGGAGGTTTATCTCTGGATGGATGTGTTTACATTTCAAAGGGGGATAAACCCAGAGCCATGTAGACATTATCTGTGTGTGAGGTTTTAAAATCTAGAGAGACTTGTCTTAGTTCAAGTCCCACTCCAACTCCAGCCCAACCCCAGGCATTTATTTACATTCAAAGGGCTAGAGCCCAGGGACTTTGCCCTTCTCTTCCCTAGAATAATTTATTTACACAGAGGAGGTTAGATTTCTCTTCCTCTCAGAAGGAGTAGAGGGCTGCTGTGTAAGACTCCTACATACACCACCAGAGTCATAAAGTCAGGGTTCTCTTGCGGTACAACTCCTACATACGCAGGCCTAACCGTCATGATCTCCTTACATTACCCTGAGGATATTGGGGCAAAGGGAACTGATGCCGGTATTGCTTTAAGTAATAGTAATGTGTTTTGATATGGAAACCTCATGTTTACATCCAAGATAACATAAAAAGAGATATTAAAAACTTATCAAAATGCACTTCCAATAATATATTAATTATCCTATTATATTTTCAAGAATTTTAGAACATTTTTCTTTTCTTTTTAGAGAAAGCAGAAAAATGGCCATTGGTTTAACCAGCATTTATAAAACTTTAAATTATTCTCCAAATTATGTGTCAGTACCTTTGGCCTAGAGGTGATACACTATGGTTAAAAGAACCTCAAAAAGCAGAGGCTTTAGTCCTGTCTCAGCTACTAAATGTGTGATACTGAGCCAGCCATAACTTCTGTTAGCCTGAGGTTTCTCATCTGTAAAATGGGGACTAATGATTTCTCTAAGTATAGGGTGTTTGGAAGTACAGAGAAGAGCATAGAAGGGTAAGTGTAGAATTTAGAAACAATAAATACCTGGCACGTGCTGTCTTGTTTATTACCTTTTCCTCAATTCTTTTCATTTTGAAAAATACGGTGGGCCCAGAAGCTATTTTGAGTATAACTATCACTCTGTCAAATTTAGCTGAGTACCAAATGCCATATTACTATCACCAATAATCTGAGGCTCTGATTTAAATGTAGTTTACAGTAACAACCTACATGGGCAAGGTTCTTGTTTTGTAAAACAGCTTTACTGAAGCATAATATACACAGATCATAAAACTCACCCTTTGTAACCGAACAATTTAATGATTCTTAGTAAATATGTGCAATTGTGCAACCATTTCCACAATCCAGGTTGAGAGTAATTCCATTGCTCCAGAAGTTCCCTGGTGCACATTTGCAGTTAATTCCTACATCCACTCTCAGCTTGAGGCAAGCACTGATCTACTTTCTCTCTAATAAATTTGCCTTTTTCTAGACATTCATATAAATAGAACCATATAATATATGGTCTTTGGCTCTGGCTTCTTTCATCCAGCATGGTTTTGATGTTATTCTATGCTGTAGCTTGTATCAGTAGTTCACTCCCTTTTATTGCCTAATATTCCATTACATGGCTATATCACATTTTGTTTATCCATTCATCAGATGCTGTACATTTTGGATTGTGTCCAGGTTTGGTTATTATGAATAATTATGCTATGAATATTCATGAACATATCTTTGTGTGGACATACGGTTTCATTTCTCTTGGGTAGATTACTAGGAGTGGAATTGCTGGTTTTACTGGAACTTTTAGTTTTAACTTTTTAAGGCACAGCTAAAGTGTTTCCAAAGAGGCTCAATCCCAACAGCAATATATGAGAGTTTGAGTTTCTCCATATTCTTCTCAATACTTGATATTGTCTGTTTTTAAAATTATATCCATTCTAATGGGTATCTAATTTTGCTTTAATTTACATATCTGTTAATAATAATGACATTGAGCATCTTTCCTTAACAGATATGTAAATTACTAGACATTTGGTGAAATATTTAATTTGAGTATTTTGCCTTCTTTCTAATTGAGTTATTTAACTTCTTAAGTTTTAAGATTTCTTTATATATACTTCATGCAAGTTCTTTATCAGATATGTAATTTGAAAATATATTCTCACTTTGTGCCTTGACTTTTCACTTTCTTGTATCTTTTGAAGAGAAGATGTTTCTAATTTTGAGTGAGTCCAATTTATCAATTTTTTTTCTTTTACGTATCATGCTTTTGGTGTCAGACGTAAGAATATCTAGTCTTAGATCATGATCTTTTTTCTATTATCTTACATTCTACATTTTACAATTAATTTCATACATTTTACAATTAAGTCTATGATCCATTTTGAGTAAATTTTTGTGTAAGGTGTGAGACTTAGGTAGAAGTTCTTTTATTTTTTGCTTATGGATGTCTTATTCCTCCAGCTTCGTTTGATGAAAAGGCTCTCCTTCCTCCCGTGAATTGCTTTAGAACATCTGTCAAAAATTAGCTGGGAATATTTAGGGCCCCTGTCAGGGTTTTCTGTTCTGGTCTAACGATCTATATGTTTATCTGTCTTGATTATTGTAACTACATAGAAGTATCGAAATTGGGTAGACTGATTCTATTTATGTTACTGTTCATTTTCAAATTTATTTTAACTCTTTTAACTCTTTGCCTTTCCATATATATTTTAGAATAATCTAGTAAATTTATACAAAAAATCTTCCTTTGGTTTAGGTAGGGACTGTATTAAATCACAGATCAATTTTGAAAAACTGATATATTTACTATATTGTAATATAAAAATTTTCAATCCATAACTGTATCTTCATTTATTTTGATCTTCTTGAATTTCTTTCACTTGGGTTTTATATCTTTCAGCATACAGATACATACTTTTTTTGAAAGATTTATACTTAGGTGTTGTTTTTTTTTAATTCAAGTGTATGCAAATTGTATTGTGTTTTTAATTTCAGTTTCCACGTGTTTTTTGCTGGAATATAGAAATATGATTGATATTTGTGTATTGATTTTGTATCTTGTTATTTTGCTGAACTTGCATATTAGTCTTAGGAGTTTTAAAATTATATTTGTAAGTGTTTTAGGATTTTCTATAGAATCAATAATATCATCTACAAGGAGGAATAATTTTATTTATTTCTGATCTAGACATCTTTTATTTCCTCTTCTTTTCACATTTTACTAATACTTTCAGTACCATGTGTTTTCTTTATTTAAAATTTTATTTTATTTAACTTTAAAAGTACTACTGTTTGTTTGAATTGCTCACAAAATCCATTCCATCTAAAAAGGAAACATAAGATGCTTCTAGCAATGCAAGCAAATTGGCATGACCTATCCAAAGATCTCCCACCAGAGTCTGCAAAAAAATTCAAATGTAGTTAAATCATAAACTGGATGTTTTTATTCTTAGGACCAAAAGAGATTTTCAAAATCACTTTGATTTTTAAAACTAATCAAATAACACTCACAGCAGGGAAGACCACTTAGCTGATTTCTGATATGTTATCAATGAACATAATTTATAATGAATGGTTAATGGCATAATGATGACCTTGAGATAGAGATTCTTCAGGAGTCATATAAGACCAATTGTAGGAATAACCTGGCTCTCCCCAGGATAGTCATGTGCTACAGATTTCCTCTATTGCTTATTATTCACCTTGGTAATCAGGCCTGAGAGCTGATAAGACAATGCTCAAACTTTCCTAGAGTTTTACAGGAAATTAGCAAAGGAGGTATTGTGAAGTACTAATTTTTGAGACACAATCTAAATACTAAGCCTGATTGATGAGATCTTGAGCTTATTTATATTGCCTTCAGTTTACTAAAGTTATTATATATGTCTAGCCTTTCTCAGGATAGTTGTGAGGATTAAATGAAATAAAATATGTGACAGCCTAGTCCAGTGTCTGGGTATCCAGTAAATAATAGTCTCTTCCTCCTCCTCCCCATCCAAAAACAAATGAAGTTAGTCCTTGAACTTGGAAGTACTTTATAAATGAAAAGAAATTAGGTATTCTATCAGCATCCTTGTCAGCATGATTCTGAATTACTCCCAAGAGTAACTTTTCTTTTGTAAAATAAACACTTTATACTGTTTGAAGTACATATGAGGTTTCATTTCTGTTCAGTGTTCCTTGATTTCCATTGGGAAAAGTTATTTCTGAGAAATGAAACCCTGGAAGATATCCACAATAAAAACACATTCAATGTTGTTTTGAAAATGATAATTCAAAGTAAGTCTTGAAAAGATGTCATGTTTGGAAGACAGGTGAAAGCCAATGTAGCCTCTTAAGGGAACTGTTCTAATTATTACTTAAAAAAAGTAAAGTTACAAAACTACATTCAAGGGCATAAAACAAAGTAGTACGTTAAAACCAGAATGACTGAACAGTTAGGTGATAGAGGAAAAGGAAATGGACTTAAGAATAATTTTAATAGGGACAATGACCCATCAGTGCTAAATGCTTCTGTTACATGAGTATCTTGAATCACATTGTTTCCTTTTTTTCTCTATAATGTCTTCATTGAAATCATAAAGAAGTTTTCTCATAGAATTAAATAGTTATTTTGTTAGGATTCAAAATTTCAATCCAATAGCCATAAGGATCTTAAATAAATGCCAGGCCTTTCATTTTACCACCATCAGGTTTCTTCACAAATTTGACTTCCAGTTCTTGAAATCTTTTATAAGCACCATGTACATCAGGAAAGGCAATTCCAGTATGACCAAATCCTCGAGGGTCTGAATTGCCATTGTGGTAACTCTGAGTTGCATCATCTTCAGTGCCCCAGTTGTGTGTCTGCTCAAGTGTAGCTTTTCTGGAGAATACCCATGCTACTTTTTCATTTTTATCTTTGGGGATGTCATTTTTATCTTCATAAGCCAAGAAATGGGGTGAAAATTTCATAGTGCGAAAATCTAAATTTTCAATTAGCGTCATTCCAAGCATTCTAGTGTAAAAATCCATTGACTTCTTAGGATCTTTAATTCGTAGCACGTCTACTGCAGTAGAAAATCCTTGGTGCTGGGGTCCGCGCAGCAACGAGGGCAGCCTGGTCTGTGAGGCCGCCGGCCGCAGGCTGCGGTTCTGCACAGCCACACTGCGGTATCTCCAAGGGTGGAACGCTGGGACCCAGGAGCCACTGACTCCCCTCCCAACCTCTGCTGCTGCTTTTACTAGCCACCCTTCTAGTACTACGTTGATAAGAGTGGTAAGAGCAGACTTTCTTACTTTCTCCCAGGTCATAGCGTGAAACAATTCAATATTTCAACTTTACAATTTGATATTAATTGTAGGTTTTGTTTGTTTTTGGCCTTTTTACTATTAGTAAATGTCATTCTTTTATCTGAAAATACTATTTGTCTGGAAGTTTATTTTATGTAATACTAATATAACCACTCCAGCCTTCTCATGTTTATTGTTAGCATGGTTTATCTTTTTCCATCAATTTACTTTCATTTGTCTTTGAACTTAAGCACATCACACAGAGAAGCATATAATTGAGTCTTGCTTTATTTATTCTGACAATCTTTGCCTTTTTAAAATATTTTTTGTATTAGAAATTTGTAGGTTTATGGAAAAATCATGCAGAGTTCCAATATACCCCCACTTACACCCAGGTTTCCCTATTGTTAACACTTTGCATGCAATTGATGAAACAATATTACTATCATTATTCTATTAACTATAGTCCAAATTTTACATTGGGTTCACTATTTCTGTTGTATAGTCCCATGTTTATTTTTTTTAATTTTTTTCTTGTAGCATATATATAATTTAAATTTCCCATTAACCACATTCAAGTATATAATTCAGTGGTGTTGAATACATTCACAATATTGTGTTACCATCCCCACCACCCATTTTTGATATCAATGAAAGATTATCCTTTTGCTATTCATCTATAAAATATGCATAATTAAACACTGATTATTTATATGGGATCAAAATATTTAAAGAGGACATAATATAAATAAATTTTACTGACATATAAAATTCCTACTAAAAGTAATATGCTACATAGAATTATCATTATTAAATTTTCTTGACATTAATTTTATTTTCATCTTTGTATGGGACATAGAGGTCTCTTTATTCTATTCCTTGGGGATTATACAGTCCCTGATGGGAAGCTAACACTTAATATCATGAATTAAGGTGTAAACACAGACACCATAATTTCTTCTCTGCAGATCTCATCATGATGGGAACGACCTAGGGAGTCCTATGTCTGACTTTGTAATCAAGCCCAAAAGAATTTAAGCCCTAGGTAAATAAATGCTTTATGACATGTGATTCTGGTGTCAAAGCTGTGAGGTTTCCTGCTATACCCTCTTGGCAAATTTCTGGCTGGAAATTTGATCTACATCTCAGAATGATTCCTGAAACATTCTGATTATGAGATCTGTTGTATAAACCACACAGCATTAAAGGGAGAAGAAGACTCTGAGACTATATTTGGTCAGCTGTGATATCTCTAAAGCCAGTTCTTTCTCCAAGACAGTAGAGGTGAAGTATTCACAGAGTCAGCATTGAGGTCTCTCAGTGGAAAGAGAGTGAGTTAATCAAGTTTATATTTCCCCCTTATACTCTGTAAGTTGTTGAAAAATGACAAAATATTGAATGCCAAGAAATTCAGAGATATGGAATCCAACTTTGCTGCCTTCATTTTATTCTAAGTTGGCTTCATACTAAGTCTCGTAGCAAGACAGGTGTAGAAATACAAGTGACAAATTCAGAACATAGCAACATCTGTGGAGGGAGAGGAGTTAAGTCTCTTTCTTAAAAAAATATTTACATACAGTATATATGTGTATGTATATATATCATACACATGCAGCTTGACACATTTTCACAAACTTAACTAGTAATATAACCAGCACCCAGACTAATTGACTCTCATGAGCTCCTTCAAATACCTAAGAAAGCACATTTATTCTTTCTTGTCTTCATTATCTGTTCAACTGGGATAGAAAGAGGATGTACAGAAACACTGGAGCGTATGACTGCTTATAAATTTTAGGTTCTCCTCTTAAGGGTCTCCTCAATAGTTGGTGTCAATTGTTGACTTCCAGTGTTCTCATTGTTAGGTATCTGGAGACACCTTAGACCATGAGGGACTCAGAATGTTGGTATGCTCTCTGTCCTAATGAAATATTCTCTTCATTGAGAGTCATCACAGCAAAACTGAGGTCTCAACTATAGCAATGGAGACATGGGTATGAACTAGGAAGTAAAAGGCCAGATGAATGAGAGGGAGAGATGGGGGAAACATCCCTACTACCTGAGCTCATTGGCAAGTAGGCTTGTACCTCCACTCCCCATCACTCCATCTTCTAGTAAAAGACAGGAGGAATTGTTTGTCACAAGACATCTCATGAAGACAAAAGACAGAGTAACTGAAATTTGTAGGGGTGTGTGTGGCATTACATTCATATCCCATGAAGCAAAGTAGGATTTGAGGTCTGTGAATCTGAGTCCCTTCTCATGAGTGAGAATATGTAAGGAGACAGCTAGGTTTTCCATTAATATAATTTTCTTCTGACCTCACAGATTTCTGACAATGAAAATGCTGGCTAGAAATGACTCCTTAGAGACTGAATTTATTCTTGCTGGATTAACAGATCATCCTGCACTCCAGCAACCTCTCTTTTGCCTCTTTCTAATGGTCTACATCGTCACCATGGTGGGCAACCTGGGCTTGATAATTCTAATTGGGCTGAATTCCCACCTTCACACCCCCATGTACTATTTCCTCTTCAATCTATCCTTCATTGATCTCTGTTACTCTTCTGTTTTCACCCCAAAAATGCTGATGAACTTTGTATCAAAGAAGAATGTTATTGCCTATGTGGGGTGCATGACTCAGCTTTTTTTCTTTCTCTTCTTTGTCATCTCTGAATGCTATATGTTGACCTCGATGGTGTATGATCATTATGTGGCCATCTGCAATCCATTGCTGTATAAGGTCACCATGTCTTCTCAGGTCTGTTCTGGTCTGGTACTTGCTACATATATGATGGGATTTGCTGGAGCTACTGCCCACACAAGATGCATGCTTAGACTGATGTTCTGCAATGCTGATATCATTAACCATTACTTGTGTGACATTCGCCCTCTTCTCCAACTCTCTTGCAGCAGCACTTATGTCAATGAGGTAGTAGTTCTCATTGTGGTAGGTATTAATATCACTGTACCCAGTTTTACCATCCTAATTTCTTACATTTTCATCCTCACTGCATTCTTCATATCAAATCCACTCAAGGGAAATCCAAAGCCTTCAGTATCTGTAGCTCTCATATCATTGCTATATCTCTCTTTTTTGGGTCAGGGGCTTTCATGTATCTTAGGTATTCTTTTCCTGGATCTATGGAACAGAGGAAAGTTTCTTCTATTTTCTATACTTACATGGGGTCCAAGGTCAATCTGTTGATCTACAGCTTGAGGAACAAGGATGTTGAAGTTGCCCTGAGGAAAGCCATGATCAAAATCCAGAGGAGAAACATATTCTAATTTAGAGTAATGAAAATGTAAAGAAATGCAAGGACATCAAATTTTTATTGATGTTTTGAGGAGACTTTGTTCATAACCATTTTGATTGTATAGATTGTTTTATTCAGTTTGATTTAATAGACATTTCTTATTTCACTGTTCCTAATCTTCTTGAATACTTTGCTACCTTAACACCTGTACTTATCACAAATTTACTAAATATAATAGCATGTTTATAAAAGTAACATATGCACTGATTTTTTTCTTTATTATTTTATACCCCTACTGGCTCGTGGTCTTCTGTAATCTGAACAAACATGCTGACTGTGGTGATTTGAAGCTGTATATACCCCAGAAAAGTATGTTCTTAAAGTTAATCCATTCCTATGGGTTTGGACTCATTGTAAGTAGAATCTTTTGGTGAATAGGATCTTAACTTAAGATGTGACCCACCTCATTTAGGGTGGGTCTGAATCTTCTTACTGGAGTCCTTTGTAAGAGAATGAAATTTAGACAAAGAGAGAAAGTCATGGATGCAAGAAGCTGAAAGCAACAAAACCTGGAAGAGAAGGGAAAGACCAGTAGATACCACCATGTGTCTTGCCATGTCACAGAGGAGTCCAGGATCCCTGGCAGTCAGTCTTCAGGAAGAAAGTATCACCTGAGGATGCCTTGATTTGGATATTTTTTTTCTCAGCTTCAAAACTGTAAGCTTGTAAGCTAATAATTTCCCATTGTTAAAAGCCAACCCATCTTATGGCATTGGCCTTGAGCTTTGAACAATGTAACAAACTAAAACAGTGAGTTCCATAAGTCACCTGGGATAGTTAACACTACTGTATGCTCACCTAAACACAGAAGTATCAAATACTTTAGAAGCATTCTCATGCTTGTCCATATTGTTACTGGCATTTGCAACGGGATTCAATGAAATGCTTTCATTACAAACTTCATTACAAACTGTGTTTGCAGCATAAATGAGAACCAAATTCCTGGATCTCCTTTTGTTCTATTTTTAATTCCCTTCTATTTGTTATAATGACTATTCTTTTTGAAAATGGCCAAAATTGTACAACATATCACCTGTGTCTGAAAGTCTGTCAGTCCAGGGCATTCAATATTGAATAGAATACTTATTCAATATCAGAGAGAATACTTATTACTCCACCTTTTATTGCCAAAATACAGTTTTTTTTTTAAACTAGGGAAGTTGTGGGTTTACAGAACAATAATGCATAAAATACAGGGTTTCTTATACTACCCTATTGCTAACACCTGGCATTAGTGTGGTACATTTGTTACAATTACTGACAGCACATTTTTATAATTGTGCTATTAACTAAAGTCCACAATTTAACTTGGGTTCATTATTTGTGTACTGCAGTTCCATGGATTTTTAAAAATATTTACTTTAATACCATTTATACAACCTGACATTTCCCATTTTAACCACATTCAAATTCATAATTCAATGCTGTTTATTATGTTCACAATATTTTTCTAGCATCTCCACTATCCATTACCAAAACTTGTCCAAAGACAGCTTTACCAGATGATGAGGAGAGGGGAAATAACTGTATTTCAGTATCCCGAGAGGGGTAGGGCATGGTTTATGTTCTTAAAATTGTATTCTTTGCAATCTAAAATGACATTAAATATTTTGAAAACTGGAATATATTTCTTAATGTGAATTTTGTTATTTATCATTTAAAGACAAGTATTGCACATTATATTAGATGAAACATTTTAGTCATTGTTTTACTTTAGCCGTGTTTTGTTTACATCGAGGTTTATCATGCAGCAAAGGTGAATATTCATGATAATTTACTATGTTCTTAGAAACATTTTGTAAATTATTTAACTTCTGTCTCACCAATAATACAACAGGCATTTTTAGAATAGAAGCTATAGTTTTAATTCTCCAATGCTTTTCGTACTTTGTATATTAAGAACACTGGGTAGTTAAGAAATACTTTTTGAATTGTATAAACTTATTTCAATGATAAACTTTTTATTATTATAAATAATAGCTGGTAAAAGAGAATAATTAATACAAACAATAATAAATAAAATAAGTTAATTTGGAAGTTTAATGTGTTTTGTTCTCTAGTATAATACCAAAATAATAGAATTTTGATTTCTTTTAATTTATTTTTTATTTTTTAACTTTTTATTTTACAGATATTTTTGCAAAAGTACCTTATAGAATTCTTCTATGCCCTTTACCCAGATTCCCTAAGTGTTAACATGTTACGTAACCACAGTACCATGATCAAAAAGAGGAAAGTAATATTGTTTTTATTCAGACTTTATTAAAATATCAAAAATTGTCCTAATCATGTCCCCTCCCCACCCCGCCTTTTTTGATCCATGAGGCAATCCAGAATCACACATTTGCATTTAGTTGTTATATCTTTTTAGTCTTCTCCTACTTGGGACAGGTTATTTTTCCTTAAACAAATCAATTTTAGTGATACATGTTAATTAAAAGCATAAATTCATCCAAAGTTTACAATCAATAGCATTCAGTGTAATCACATATTTGTGCATTCATCACTTCAGTAATTCTTAGAGCACATTCATTACTCCAATAATAATAATAATAAACAACAACCAAATAAACAAAACTCATCACCTTTCAATCTCTCTATTCTTCCCCTGCCCTACATAGCTGCCATTCTTTTTCCTTCTCTCTAGCAAATTTGTATTTATATTTTGTAAAAATAGTCTTATATCTGCAGTATCACCCATATTCATTTTAAATGCAATTTCACTGTCTTATACAGTCACATGTTAGAGTTTTTAGCTTTCTTTCTAGTAATATACATGACCTTAGACTTTCCCTTTCAACCACTGTTAGGACAGTTTTGTAGTCTTTATCTTGCATGACTTCGACTCTTAGTATACTACAATTATTTTGTAGAATGAGTTTTAATTTGTATTTTTATGAAGTTTCTCATAATTAATTTCAGGTTATACACTTTTGGCAAGAATACTAAAGAATTGTGTTGTGTCCTTATTAGTTTATAACAAGTGCCATTATCAATAATGTCAACTTTTATCACCTTGGTTAAGGTATTGATAGGATAATGTTAGACAATTTTAATACAGCTTGTGATACTGTTGTTATTTAATTTTGGGCTTTCAAACATCCTGGTTTAACTTAATTATCCATATATTTTTCAATATATTAAATTTCAAAATTGTTCTAAATGCCAGAACTGTATGGAAAGGAATACTCAGCAATATAGCCTTTTCAATTTCAATTTTTTTCCTCCTTATTTTCACCTACCATGTATAGTAAGAAATCTCATTAGTTTCTTTCTCTCTCTTTTTATATATAAATATTGCCTTATTTTATATGTGAAACATAGCATAATATAGACACTTTTTTTTTTTTCATTGAGATATAATTCACAAACCATAAAATTTACCCTATTAATGTGTAAAATTCATTGGTTTTGGGGAGTGGATATAGCTCAGTGATTGAGTGCCTGCATCCCATGTAGGAGGTCCAGTGTTCAATCCCCAGTACCTCTTTTAAAAAAATCAGTGATTTTTTACTATATTTACAAGGTTGTGCAACCATAACCACTATATAATTATGGAAAATTTTCATTACTCTAGCAAATAGTCCAGGACCCTTTAGCAATCTTTCCCCTTTTCCATTCCCACCAGCTCCTGGCAAGCACTAATGCCTACTGGGGACATTTTATATACATGGAATTATACAATATATGGCCTTTCGTGCCTGCCTTCTTTCACCTAGCATAATGTTTTCAAGGTTCATCCATGTTGTAGCATGTATCAGCACTTCATTACTTTTTTTTTTCTTTTTCTTTAAAGAAAGGCAGACTGCCACATGCAGCGCCCCAACTGCATGTGTCTGGAGTCCTGGAAGCTCGACCACCCCACGCTCCCCTACAAATGGACCTTGAAAGCCCGCCTGGAGGCTCTAGCAGGGGAGCGCAGCCACTCGTACACCCTTGACCGAAGAACGGTCCTCCTCCAGCAGGGAAGGTCGTCCTCTTCGACAGAGCGCACAGCCTCGGGAGGGACGCACATGGAGCGGTGAGGGAGGAAGGGGACACCCGTCCAGCCAGCCAGATCAGCCGAATCAACCCCGGCGATCAATGGGGTGACAGATGTCCCAGCCAGATCGCCCTCACATCCACTTCATTACTTTTTATTGCAGAATAATAGTTGATTGTTTAGATAATACCACATTTTGTTTATCCATTAATCAGTTGATGGACAATTAAGTTGTTTACACTTGTTTGCTAATATAAATAATGCTTCTGTGAAAAATTGTGTACCAGTTTTTGAATGAGCACATTTTTGATTCTCTTAGGTATATACCTAGAAATGAAATTGGTGGATCATGTGGCAACTCTATATTTAACTTTATGAGAAATTGCCAAATGGTTTTCAAAAGGGCTGCATCAGTCTACATTTCCATCACCAATGTCTAACTGTTGCTTGCCAAAATTGAACTGCCTAATTCACTCTTCATAGTGGATAGTAATGGATTTAGTGAACAGCCTTGCCTTCTTCCAGTCCTTCACAGAAATCCTTTAATGGTGCCTAATTAAGTAAGATACTGGCTTTAGGATGAATGTGTATATATTTTATCATATTAAGTACATATCCATCAATTTCTATTTTCTTGAGTGTTTAAAAAAAATTAAGAATGGGCTTGAATTTTGTCAAAAGCTTTTTTAAAATCTATGGAGATATTTGGGGATTGAATCAGGTGCCCCATAAAAGATGTGCTCACATCCTATTCTCTGACTTGTGGGAGTGTCAACCAATTGGAAATAGGACCTATGAAGATGTTATTAGCTAAGGTCAAGCCAAGGTGAATTAATCCAATATGGCTGAAATCCTTATAAGAAAATTAATTCAGATGCAGTTAGTAAGGTGAAACCAAAATTGGAAGCCAGAAAATGAGACCTCTATTGCCATGTGACAGAGGCAGAGATCAAGCCAGGACCAGAACACTACAGACTTTGGAGAAAGCATGGTGTGGCAATACCTTGATTTTGAACTTCCAGCACTCAAAAGTGAGAGATAATAAATTCCTGTTGGTTAAATCAACCAGTTTGTGGTCATAGCAACCATGGCAAACTAAGGCAGAGATAATATTTCTTCCTCAAATCTATTAATATGACATGTGGTATCAATGGACTTCCTAATATTGAATCAACCTTGTATTCATAGAATAAATCCCACTGGGTCATATTGTACTATTTTCTGACTATGATTTGTTTCTGTTGGCTAACACAGCATTTAGTAGTTCTGCATTGATATTCATAAGTAATAATGAGCTACAGTTTTATTTTTTATACTATTTTAATCAGATTTATGTATCAATGCTATACTTGCTTCATAAAAAGAATTAGGAAGTTATACTATATGTCTTTGATTTCTTTCATTAGTGTTTTACAGTCTGCAGTATAAAGATCATGACATATTTTATAAGATTTATACTGAAGTATTTCATATTTTTGGTGTTTTAAATGGTACTGAGTTTTAAAATAGCTGGTAACATCTTTATTGATATATAATTCTCATATATACAGCTCTCTCAAGTAATGTGTACAATAAAATAGTTTTTTTTAATAATAAGTTTTTAAAAAATTTTTAAAGATACTGAGATTGCATAAATGTTACACAAAAAATATAGGGATTCCCATATGCCCTACTCTCCACACCTCCCATTCCCTTCCACATAAACATCATTCATTAGTGTGGCACATTCATTGCAATTGATAAACACATCCTGGGGCTTTGCCACTGAGAATGGACCATAGTTCACATTATAGTCTACACTCTCTCCCACCCAGTTCTGCATGTTATGTGATGATATAAAATGGCCTATATCTTTCATTGTAATGTCATTCAGGATGATCCCCAAGTCCCGAAAAAGCCTCCATATTACAACTGTTTTTCCCTCTCCCTGCCCCCACAACCTGCAGCGGTCACTGCCTCCACATCAATGTTGTAATTTCTTCCAATTCTAGAATCACAATATGTCTATAGCAGAATACCAGTAAGTCCACTCTAGTCCATAGTTCATTCCCCAATCCTGAGGATTCTGGGATGGTGATGTCCACTCCACTTCTAGTTGAGAGCAGGCTTTGGTCCCATACAGCTGATCGATGGGACTCTCTTGCTTGCAGTTGTCGGCTCTCTCGATTCCTTGGTATGGTGGTTGCCAAATCCTCGCTTCCTTGTTAGTTGTCCTGGGTGAGTCCAATGAACTGGAGTGTAGGTGTTGCAACTCCACTGAGGTTCCGTCCCAGCTGGCACATGGACAGCCCAAAGACTCCAGGCTCTTGGACATACGCCTACAAACTCCAGCACCAAGTATAGGTTTAAATAAAAGGGACAGATGAGCTGTGTGGTCCGTTTCGGAGTGTGATCCATGTGCATTCGAGAAGAATTTATATCCTGCTGTTTTTGTGTTTAGTGTTCTGTATATGTCTATTAGATCCACATCCTCTAACGTATTAATCAGAGTCTTTGTTTCTTTATTGATTCTCTGTTGAGATGTTCTGTCTAATGGTAATAATGGTGTATTAAAATCCTCCACTATATTTGTAGTGGCATATATTTCTCCACTTAGTTTTTCCAGTGTTTGCTTCATGTACTTTGATGCATCCTGATTAGGTGCATAAACGTTTATGATTGTTCTTTCTTCTTGAAGTATTGCCCCTTTTTCTAGTATATAGTATTCATTTTTGTCTCTTAAAATAGTTTTGCATTTAAAGTCTATTTTGTCCGATATTAGTATAGGTACTCCTGCCTTTTCTTTTGGTTATTGCTTGCTTATAAGATTGTTTTCCAGCCATTCACTTTCAGCCTCCTTATGTCCCAGGGTCTATGGTGGATTTCTTATAGACAACAGGTAGATGGGTCATATTTTCTTATCCATTATGCCAATCTGTGTCTTTTAACTGGTGAGTTTAATTCATTAACATTCAGTGTCATTACTCTCAAGGAATTACTTACATTAGCCATATTTTCTTTGGGTTTATGTATATCATATGTTGTTTGTATTTCTCTTTTTGCATTTTTAGTTGTTCTTACACTGTCCTTCTACTCTCTCTTTCCTGTTTTTTTTCCTTTCACTCTGCAAAACTCCCTTTAGTATTTCTTGAAGTGCAGGTTTCTTATTGCCATACTCTCTTAATTTATCTGTGAATATTTTGAACTGTCCATCGTTTTTGAATGCTAGCTTTTCTGGATAGAGAATTCTTGGCTGCAAGTTTTTTTTTTTCTTTTAGTATCTTAACTATGTCATACCACTGCCTTTTCACCTTCATGGTTTCAGATGAGAAATCAGCACTTAATCTTATTAAGCTTCCCTTGTATGTGATAGTTCTCTTTTCTCTTGCTGCTTTCAGTATTTTCTCTTTGTCTTGAGCATTGGACAGTTTGATGAGTATATGTCTTGTAGTAGGCATGTTGGGATTTATACTGTTTGGGGTACACTGTGCTTCCTGGTTATGTACATCTATCTCCCTCAATAAGATTGGGAAGTTTTCAGCCATTATTTCCTCCAACACTCCTTCTGTCCCCTTTCCCTTCTCTTCTTCCTCTGAGATGCTTATAATGCATATGTTTGTGCATTTTATGTTGTCATTCAAATCCCTAAGTCCCTGCTGGATTTTTAAAATCTTTTTATCTATCTATTCTACTATCTGTTTGATTTCAGGTGTACTGTCTTCCACATCGCTAGTTCTTTCCTCTGTGTGTTCAAATCTACTGTTATGTGCTTTCAGTGTCTTTTTCATTTCTTGGATTGTGCCATTCATCGCCATCATATACTTTATCTTTTTATATATGTTTACAATTTCTTCAGTATGTTCTCCCAGTGTCTTCTTAATATCCTTAATCTCTTCCATAACTTCATTAAGTTGGTCCCTGATATTTGTTTGGACAGCTTTGATTAGTTGTTCAATGTTCTGCACCTCTTCCTGGTTTTTAGTTTGTTCATTGGACTGGGCTATGTCTTCCTATTTCTTAATATGGTTTGTAATTTTCTGTTGCCCTCTCATCATCTTTTTATCTTGATGGGTTATTCAGTTGATTAGCTTCTCACTTTACTCTAGGGTTTTATATAACTGCTGTTTTTGTGTATATGTTAAGTTTTCTCTTTGACACTTTGTTCTCTTATTCTATTTTGTTGCTGTGATCTATGTTCCCTTGAGGAATTTATCTCTTCCTCCAGCTCCCTCCAGATCAATGCCATGAAGCCTCCTATCTGTGTGTTCCCAAAACAGCTCACTCAGGCAGGATCTTGCCCTCACTTAGCCATCTTTTGTGAAAGACATCTGCCTATGTTTGATTACTTGTTTTGGCCTTTTTGCATCTCTGACCCTCACTCTTCTGGGAGTTGGTAAGCAGTGCCTTGGTTTGCTGTGCCCCAAAGCAGGTCCCCATGGCAATGTCTGGCTTTTTCTTTGTTGTTTTAGTGAGAGCTAAGACTTACATACCTAACCCATCAGCCATGTTCCCACAACCCTCCTATATAAAATATAGGAGTGCAGTCACTCCCACGATCAATTTTAGAACATTTTCATTACCTTAGAAATAGTTCCCTTTAGCCCTTTAGCCATCATTCCTTAATCCTTCCCTCCACCCTGACCTAGACAATCACCAATCTACTTTCAATTTCTGTAGATGTGCCTGTTGTGGACAATTCATATGAGTGGGATATTATAATATGAGATCTCTTGTGAGAGTTTTTTTTTTTAAGTTAGGGTAATGTTTTCAGATTCATTCATTTTGTAGCATTTGCTAATAGTTCATACCATTTTACTGCTGAATGATAGTCCACTGTCCAGATATACCATATTCCAGTAATTCATCAGCTGATAGACTATTACATTCTTCCAATTTTTGGTATTATGAATAAAGTTACTGTGAACATTTAGTGCAATATTTTGAATGGACACATGTTTTCAGTTTTCTTGGGTATATACCTAGGAATGGAATTGCTGGGTCATAATGGAAATGTCACATTTAACTTTAGGAGGAATGGCTGCAGTTTTCCATAATGACTGTACCATTTGGCATTTCCAACAGCAGTGTATGAGGGCTCCAAATTTCTACATCCTGACAAACGCTTGTTATTATCAGTTATTTTTTTTTACTTGTGGCCATCCTAGTGGGTTTGAAGTCACATAGGATTGAGATTTTTATTTGCATTTCCTTGATTACTAATGATATTGAGAAACTTTTCATGTGTTTATGGGCCATTTACATATCTTCTCTGGAGAAAGTATATATGCAGATCTTTTACCCATTTTTAAATAGGGTTGTTTGTCTTTTAATTATTGCATTGTAAGAGCTCTTTTTATGTTTTTGGGATACTAGGCCCTTATTAGGTAGGTGATTTACCAATATTTTTTCCCATTTGTGCTTTTCTTTTTCACTCTCTTTTTGCTACTTTTGAAGAACAGCTGTTTTTAAATTTGATGTAGTTAAATTTGGAACCCATGGTGACCACCAGGCTTCACGTCTTGAAGGACAAGATTCATAGTTACTTGCAAAAACACTGAGGGCTTAACATACTGGTCTGTCCTCCCCTATTAGGTACTGCCCATGTTCTTGAGAGACCCCTGCCCCTCTATTTGAGCACTTAGTGCACCTCCCCAAGATGGGAGTCCAACAACCTCCCACTCATTACGTTGGTCTCCACCCACTGATATAGCACACTATGACAAGATAAACACTCACACACTCCTTAGAAGACTGCCCCAGGTGCGCCCTGTCCCGAATGGCCCCCACATCCACATGCTTGTCTTTTTATCATTGGGTTGTAGGATCTTTTTATATATCCTGGATATTAAATCCTTGTTGGATATGTGATTTCCAAATATTTTCTCCCATGGTGTGGGCTGCCTTTTTACATTCTTGACAAAGTCTTTTGAAGTTCAAGCACATTCAATTTTGAAGAGGACCCATTTATCTATTTTTTCTTTCATTGCTCATGCGTTGGGTATATCATCTAAGAAACCACCTTCTACCACAGGATCTTTAAGATGCTTCCCTACATTTTCTTCTTTGAGCTTAATGGATCTATCTTTTATGTTTAGCTGTTTGAACCATGTCATTTTTGTAAAAGGTGTGAGATAGGGATAATTTTTCATTCTTTTGGATATAGATAGTCTTTCCACCACCATTTGTTGAAAAGGCTTCTCTGTCCCAGTTTGGTAGTCTTGGCAGACTTGTGATAAATCGACTACAGAAGACTTACTGTTATTCTACTACAGAATTATTGTGATTCTAACAATGGAAGAAGTTTTATCATTGATGGGAAGGCATTGGCCACTGGAGGTTCTGAGGGGAGGGGGAGGGAAAAACAGGTGTAATATGGGGGCTTTTCCACAACATTGGAATTGTCCTGAATGACGTTGCAATGATGAATACAGGCCATTACAAAATTTTGCAGGACAGAGTGTAAACTATAATGTAAACTATAACCCAAGGTTAGTGGCAATGCTCCAATATATGTTCAGCAATTGTAACTGCACCACACTAATGAAGGATGTTGTTAATGTAGGAAAGTGTGGGAGTGGTAGGGTGTGGGGCATATCGGAATCTCCTATATTTTTTGTGTAATATTTATGTAATCTAAAGCATTTAAATAATTTGTAAGGTATTTAAAAAATCGGTTGGCTATAGATGTGTCTATTTTTGAGCTTGCAGTTTGATTCCATTGGTGAGTATGTCTGTCTTTATGCCAGTACCATGTTGTTTTTCCACTGTAGCTCTGTAATATGCTTTAAAGTCTGGAAGTGAGAGTCCTCCAGCTTCATTCTTCTTTTAGAAGATGTTTTTGGTTATCCAGGGCTGCTTACCCTTCTATATAAATTTAATAATTGACTTTTCCATTTCTGCAAAGTAGGTTGTTGGGATTTCAATTTGGATTGTGTTGAATCTCATAGTCATTTTGGATTGGATTGACATCTTCATGCTACTTTGTCTTCCCAATTCATGAACAAGGAATGTGCTTCTTTTATGTAGTCCTTTTTTATTTCTTTTAGCAATGTTTGTATTTTTTCTGAATGCAGAGTCTATACATCCTTGGTTAAGTTTATTCTGAGATATTTGATTCTAATTGCTATTGTAAATGCAATTTTTCCCCCCGATTTCCTCCTTAGATTGCTTATTACAAGTATGTAGAAACACTACTGGTTTTTGCATGTTGCTTTTATATTTTGCCACTTTGCTGAAATTGTTTTTTAGGTCTCATAGCTTTTTCGCAGAATTTTTTAGGACTTTCTTTGTATAGGATCATGTCATCTGCAATTAGTGGAAGTTTATTCCTTTCTGAATTGGATGCCTTTTAATTTTTTTATCAAATCAATTTTATTGATACATACTAATAGAGCATAAATCTATCCAAAGTGTACAATCAATGGATTGTGGTGTAATCACTTATTTGTGCACTCATCACTTTAGGCATTCTGAGAGCACTTTCATTATTACAATAATAATAAAAAGCAAACACACAAACAAAACTCATCACCTCTCAATATTTCTATGCTTCCCCTGACATACATAGTTGCTATTTTTTTCCTTCTCTCCCATATATTTGTATTTATATTTTGTAAAATAAGTCATACATGTAATATCGCCCATATTTGTGTTTTACATGAAGTTTCACTATCTTATACAGTTACATGTTACAATTTTAGGCTTTCCTTCGAGTTTATACATGACCTTAGACTTTCCTTTCAACCACTGTCATAACCATATAATAACTCTTCTAGTTACAAATACCAGGATGTGATTTCACCATTTCTATTCATTTACAAAGATTTACAAATAACCGTTTAACAAATTCTGCACAGATTAGACCTCAGCTTTCCATTTTCTACCCTCATTCTATTTTCTGGTGACCTATATTCTAACATTAACTCCATGAATTTATGTTATATATTTGGTTCATAATAACACAATCATACAGTATTTGTCCTTTTGTGCCTGGCTTACTTCACTCAACATGATGTCCTCCAGTTTCATTCATATTGTCTTATACTTCATGACTTCATTTATTCTTACTGCTCCATTATGTGTATACACCACAATTATTTTACCCATTCATCATCTGATGGACACCTGGGTTGTTTCCAAGTTTTGGCAATCATGAATAACACTGCTATGAACAAAGTGTGCAGATATCTGTTCGTGTCTCTGCACTCAGTTCTTCTGGGTATATATTTAGTAATGGCATTTCCAATTCATATGGCCAGTTTATATTCCACTTTCTTAGGTACTGACAAACAGTCCTCCACAGTGGCTGTATCATTCTACATCTCTACCAACAGTGAATAATTGTTCCTATCTCTCCACATCCTCTCCAACATTTACAATTTTCTGACTTTTTAATAGCGGCCAGTCTAATAGTGTGAAATGATATCTCATTGAATGTTTTGATTTTCATTTCCCTATTCACTAGTTATTTTGGGACATTTTTCACCTTTTTATGTGTTTCTTTGCCATTTTTGTTTCTTCTTTGGACAATTGTCTTTTGCCCATTTTTAAATAGCATAATTTGTCTTTTTATTGTTTATTTGTATAATCTCTTTATATATCATGGATATTAAACTCTTATCAGATATGTGCTTGCCATATATTTTCTCCCATCAAATCGGCTGCCTTTTCACCCTTTTGACAAAATCCTTTGAGTTGCAAAAGTGTTGAATTTTGAGGAGGTCCCATTTATCTATTTTCTCTTTCATTGCTTGTGCTTTGGGTGTAAAGTTTAAGAAACTACCACCTACCACAAGATCTTGAAGATGGTTTCCTATTATTTTCTAGTAGTAGTTTATGGTTCTCAATTTTATATTTAGGTTCTTGATCCATTTTGAGTTCATTTTTGAATAAGCTGTGAGATAGGAGTCCTCTTTCTTTTGGATATGACTATCCAGTTCTCCCAGCACAATTTCTTGAATAGACTACCCTGGCCCATCTGGGAGGGCTGATAGCTTTGTCAAAAATCACTTGACTGTAGTAGTGAGGGTCTATTTCTGAGTTCTCAATTTGGTTCCATTGGTCAATATGTCTGTCTTTAAACCAATACCATGCCCTTTTTAATTTTCACATGGTAGCTAAGTAATACACTTTAAAGTCTGGAAGTGATAGTCCTCCAACTTCTTTCTTATTTTTAAAGATATTTTTGGCTATTCAGGACCACTTACCCTTGCAAATAAATTTGATAATTGGTTTGTCCATTTTTGCACTAAAGGTTGTTGGGATTTTTATTGGAATTGCATTAAATCTGTAAATTGGTTTGGGTAGAATTGAAATCTTAAGGATATTTAGTCTTTCAATTCATGAACACAGAATGTCCTTCCATTTATTTAAGTCTTCTTTGGTTTCTTTTAACCATGTTTGGTAGTTTTCTGAATACAGGTCTTTTATGTCCTTGGTTAAGTTTACTCCTAAATATTGATTGTCTTAGTTGCTATTATAAATGGATTTTTCCCCTGATTTCTTCCTCAGCTTGCACACCAGTAATGTATAGAAACACTATTGATTTTTGTGTATTAATCTTGTATCCCCCCACTTTGCTGAACTTGTCTATTAGTTCCCATAGCTTTGTTGTGGACTTCTCAGGATTTTCTAGATATAGGATCATATCATCAGCAAATAGTGAAAGTTTTATTTTTCCTTTCCTATTTTGGAGCCTTTTATTTCTTTATCTAGCCTAATTGCTCTAGCTAGACCCTCTAGTACAGTACTGAATAGCAATGGTAACAGTGGGCATCCTTGTCTTGTTTATTATTTCTTTCCTTCGGCTTGTTTTGAGATTAGTTGCTATTCTTTTTCCACTTCCTCCAGGTGTGCAGTTAGATCTTCAATTTTAGTTCTTTCCTCTGTTTTATTGTAATCATTGAGAGCTATAAATTTCCCTCTCAGCACTGCCTTTGCAGGGTCCCATAGGTTTTGATATTTTGTGTTCTTAATTTCATTTGTCTCAAGACATTTGCTGAGTTCTCTTGCAATTTCTTCTTTGACCCATTGGTTATTTAAGAGAATGTTGTTTAATCTCCATATATTTATGAATTTTCCCCTTTTTCATTCATTATTGATTTCCAGCTTCATTTCGTTATGATCAGAGAAAGTGTTTTGAATAATTTCAATCTTTTAAAATTTATTGAGACTAGTCTTGTGACCCAACATATGATCTATCTTGGAGAAGGATCAACGAGCCCTTGAAAAGACAGTATATCCTGCTGTTAAGGGGTGCAGTACTCTATAGATGTCTGTTATGTCTAGTTCATTTATCATATTATTCAAGCTCTCTGTTTCTTTATTTATCCCCTGTCCAGATGTTCTCTCTAATACTAAGTGGTGTATTGAAGTCTCCAACTGTTATTGGAGAGACATTTACTTTTCCCTTCAGCTTTGCAAATGTGTTCCTCATATATTTTGGTGCACTGAGGTTAGGTGCATGAATATTTAGTGTAGTTATATCTTCTTCCTGAATTACCCCTTTTATTAATCTGTAATGATCTTCTTCATTTCTTATAACAGTTTTGCATTTAAAATCTATTTTGTCTGATATTAGTGTCACTACTCCAGCTCTTAATTGCTTACTATTTTCATGGAATATCTTTTTCCTACCTTTCATTTTAACCTCTTTGTGTCCTTAGGTCTGAGGTGGGTCTCTTGTAGACAATGTATAGATGGCTCATTTTTTTTAATCCATTCTATCAGTCTGTGTCTTTTGATTGGGGCATTCAAGCCATTAACGTTCAATGTTATTACTGTAAAGGCAATTCTCATCAATTTTGTCCCTCTGCTTTCTGCTATCACATCATTCTATTGTCTCTCTTTTTACCTTTCTATTTACCCTTCCTAGTAATCTTCATTTCTACCCTCTTTTCCAAATCTCTTGCCCTTGTTATTTCCTTTCATGCTCCAGCACTCCCTTTCATATCTCTTTTAATTCTGGTCTTTCGGTAACATATTCTATCAGGCTTTTCTTTGTCTGTGAGGATTTAAACTCACCCTCAATTTTAAGGAACATATTTGCTGGATATAGAATTCCTGGCTGGCAGTTTTTCACCTCCAGTACCCTAAATACATCTATATTTTGCATCTATATTTGTATTAGTCAGCCAAAGGGGTGCTGATACAAAATACCAGAAAACTGTTGGCTTTTATAAAGGGTATTTATTTGGGATAGAAGCTTACAGTTACCAGGCCATAAAGCATAAGTTACTTCCCTCACCAAAGTCTGTTGCCACATGTTGGGGCAAGATGGCTGCTGACATCTGCCAAGAGTTCAGGCTTCTTGGGTTCCTCTCTTCTCGGGGCATAGTTTCTCTCTGGGCTCAGCTGCTGTGGTCTCTCCAGAAGGCCAGCTGTAGACTATCAAATGAATGGCTTTGTCTCTCTCCCCAGGGCTCGATTCTCTCCCCCTCAGGTGCTCTGCTCCTCTATGTTCTTACTTCCCAGGTTCCAGCCAAAAATTCCAAATAACTATTCTTCCATGTTGTTTTTGCCGTTAGTCCCCACCTCCTTGGTGGCATCCTACTGCCATGGGCCAATCAAAGCCCTAATCATAATTTAATCATGCCCAGGTACAGACAAGGTTACAAACATAATCCAATATCTATTTTTGGAATTATTCAATAATATCAAACTGCTACAGGTATTATTTGTCATATTTTTTTTCACCAATCTTTTGAGACATTTAGTTACTTTTAATGATATAATCGTCATTTCTAGACTCTCTTCGAAGGCTCTCTCTCCAGTCTTTTCTTTCCAGACTGTAGCATACCCTTTAGTATTTCCTGCTAGGCTGGTTTCTTTGTATAAAGTTTCTCAGTTTCTGTTTATCTGTGAATATTCTAAACTCGCCCTGATTTTTGAAAGACAATTTTGCTGGATATAAGATTCTTGATGAAGTTTTTCTCTTGCAGTAGCTTAAATATATCATACCACTGCCTTCTTCCCTCCCTTTCTTCTGATGCGAAATCGGCACTTAATCTTATTGGCTATCCCTTATATGTTATGCCTTGCTTTTTTCTTGCTGCTCTCAGAATTCTTGCTTTTTCTTTGGCATTTGACATTCTGATACTATGTGTCTCAGAGTTGGTCTGTTTGGGTTTTTATGTGGATGGGAGTACATTGTGCTTCCTGGACACAGATATCTAAGACCTTCAATAGGGTTGTGAAATTTTCTACCATTATTTCTTCAAATATTGCTTCTGTCCCTTTTCCCTTCTCTTATTATTCTGGGAAACCCATGAGATGTATGATTGCATATCTCTTGCTGTTGTTTGTTTACCTGAGACCTTGTTCAATTTTTTTCCATTCTTTTCTTCATCTTTTCCTTTTCATATTCACTTTCAGAGGTCATGTCTTCAAGCTCATCAGTCCTTTCTTGTGCCTCCTCAAATCTGCTATTATATGACTCCATTGTATTTTTTTTTCATTTATTGTGCCTCTCATTCCTATAAGATCTGCTGTTTTTCCATGTAAGCTTTCAAATTCTTCTTTGTGCTCATACAATATCTAATCTCTTTAGCTATCTCAATGAATTTATTAAGGAGATTTGTTTGAACGTCTATGATTAGATATCTCAACACTTTTATGTCATCTGGAGGCTTATCTTGTTCATTTGATTTCCTGTTAATATCTTCCTGTTTCTTGGTGTGGATTGTAGTTTTTTTGTTGGTGTCTTGGCATTTGGCTTACTAGATGTGTTTATTCTGGGTCCAGGTTCTCTATTTAGTTTAGGGCATTCTCACCCTTTTTCCTTTGCTGTTTGTGTAGTAGGAGCCAAGGATGTAGTTGTTGCAGTAAGCTATGAAGGCTTAAGCTGCCTGCATTGCCCCAGGGACCAGTGAAGCTTCTCCCATCTTTCTCCATTGCCAGTGGTAAGGACAGAGTCATAGCTATGTATAATAATCCCAGTCATGCACAAAAGACAGTCTGTAGTTGTCAGGTGAGACTGATATAGCTTCACATTCCTTCATCCGCTGCCTGGGGTGGGGATGGAGCAGCAGGTGTGGGCAGCAATCTGTGCCAAGCAGGTCCAAAATGACCTCAGTTGCCCAGGTAGACTTCCAACTTTTCAGTCCATGCTGGCTGAATGTACCTGCAGTCACCCGGACAGGCTGGTGCAGGTCCCTCCAGCTTTCTCCCTGCCGGAAGTGGGGCTGAAGTCTAGCCTAGGGCTGCAGTCTGACCTGGGTGGAAAGAAGTCAGTCCCTACAGTCACTGTGAGTTTCAATTAGGCTGATTTTCTCTCATGCTGGGGCAGAGACAAAATGGTGGCTACCAGCCTCTTTCTGACTTGGGCAGATTCAAACTTTAGCTGTTCTTAGGGTTGTACTTTAGCCAGCCAAAATTACTAATCAGTAGCTGAAATCGGTGGCCAATGGTCTCTTCCTTTCCTATGTTTGATAAATGGAGATTCCAGCTCCAGTCACAGAATAGCTCCTGAGTTGGCTTGTACCATATCAGAGTAGGATGAGCACTGCCCTCTGCAACTTGGCCTGCAGTTACCCAGAGAAGCTGGTGCGGGTCCCCAGCTTCCTCCCTGCTGGAGGTGGGGTTGGGGCTTAGGCTAGAGTTGCAGTTCGATCTCGGTGGAAAGAAGCGGGTCCCTACCAGCACTGTGATTTTCAGTCAGCCCCGCTTCCCCTCATGCCAGGACCGGGTTTAAAATGGCAGCTACTGGTCTCTTTCTGACTTGGACAGGTTCAAACTTTAGCTGTTCTTAGTATTATACTTCAGCCTGCCAAATTTACCAATCAGTAGCTGAAGTTGGTGCACAACTGTCTCTTCCTCCTGCCATTTTTGGGAAATGGAGCTTTCAATGCCAGGCAGAGAAAAGCTCCAGAGGCGGCTTGTGCTGCCAGTGGAGGATGGGCACCGGCCTCTGGGGTGTGGAGTGTTCTACTCATGAATTTTCTCTGCAGAGGTGCAGTCTCCTCCTTCCATTCTTTCAAGGATGTTGCAGGATGCTCTTTTGGTCTCCTGGAGCCCCCAAACAGGTGCTTTAGATAGCTCTGGGTGATTACTACCTAGGCTGTAGCATGAGATGACTATAGGAGTTCTTTACTCTGCTGCCATCTTGCTGGTTGTCCTCTCTAATATGTTTTTAATCTCACCTATTGTGCCTTTCATTCCCATAAACCCTGATAGTTTTCTATTCAAGTTTTCAAATTCTTCTTTGTGTTTTCCCAGTGTTGTGTTGATGTCCTTTATCTCTTCAGGCATATTGTCTTTCAACTTCTTGATTTGATTTAGGGGATTTGTATAAACATAATGACTAGTTGTCTCAAATTGTGTATCTCATCTGGGGCTTTGATTTGTTACTTTGCCTGAGCCATATCTTCCTTTTTCTTAGTATGGCTTGTTATTTTTTTTCTGATATCTAATCATCTATCATGGTGAGTTTACTCTGATGCTCAGTTTCTCTCTGTTTCATAGGGATTTAGTGGTGGGTGACTGTGTGTTACCTCTGTTCTTTGATTCTTGGTTCAGCTGGTTCTAGGTCTTTAGAAGTATCCCTGTTTAGTTGCTCAAATCAGGGCTTTTATAAGTCTTGGATTCATTTTCTTGGTCAGCCTATTGAGCAGACCTCTCTGCTCAATCCCTGCTTAAAATTTGTACGTTGTAGTTCTGATGTGGCTGGAGTGCAGAAACAATGTGTTGGGGAATTCTCCCTCATTATGGGCTATTCAGAGCCAAGACTCACAAGTCAAACTTTCTCAGAAACTGCTCTCCTTTCTTGACTGGCCAGCCCCTCCCTTTTCCTAGGAAGGAAATATTTCACTCCCCTCTGTTTTGTCAGCAATCAGTCCAGGTCCATGTGGAGGGTGTTTGAGAAGAAAGGATCTCTAGTACCCTGCCAGCTCCCAGGGCAAACAATGGTTGAGCCCCACCTGGCCTGGAAGGCTGTGTCTCATAAGACAGAGCAGCTAAATTTGTTTGCCAAGAACTGAATTGGCCATATGCTGAATCCCTTTCTCTCCCCTTTCCTGGGGAGCTGGACCCCTGTGACACCCCTCCATCTGTAGCCACCAGCCCAGGGCCAGAAGACTCATGCTGTCTGCTCCAAGGGGTGGGGGTGGGGGGTGGGAGTGGTGCCAGCAGCTGCAGCTGTAGCATTTACACACAGACCTTTCCCATCGAATCCCCTTTCCATTGCCCCTATTTGTTCTGGGTGTTGTCCAGCCCTCCTGAGGTACCTTAAGCCCTGGAACAGTTTTCTGGACAATTTCTGCCTGTCCTCTAGCTATTTTTCTGGGAGAGAAGTGTTTCCTGTGTCTCTCTAGTCCTCCGTCTTCCCAGAATTCTCAATTTCTTCTTAAACTTTAATCAAGACAAAATAATAATTTTGAAGACTTATACTTTTATTATAAGCTTCAACTACAAAGTCAGTAATGGAAAAACACTGCAAGGTGTTGAGTTAGGAAGAGACAGAGCTGCATTTTCTGTGATTATTCTAGCAGCAATGTATATATCACAGAAGTAGAGTATGTGGGAAATTCTAGAATAATGGTCAGAAGCCACTACAGATCAGTAGTACAGGTTAGCTAAAATCAGAAAGTTCCTGAATTCATATAATAGATGTAGGAATGGATGGAGGACTTTGCTGTGTTAAAATCTATTGCTTAGTTTGTAAGATACAGGAAAATATTCTGAAGGTTCTCAAGCAAAGAAAAACTTAATATACACAAATATTATTGAATCCCTACTGTGGACCTGTACTGGAGTTAGCACCAGGTATAAATAGTAAATAAGACAGAAGAGATCTTTGTCCTTACATAGCTTATGGCTCACAGAAGAACACAGAGATTAAAAGAATAATGCCTGGTGAGTGTTGTGATGGAGCATCCAGTGAGAGGTGTATAGAACTTAAATCATGATAGGTGACTTTTATTAACTATTTACCATATGCCCTGCATATGCACTTGACTAATATCAGCTCAATTAAACATCATAACATAATGAAAGAGATGCAATTATTTCTATCCCTATTTTCCCACCTCTCTGAGGCAGATAGAATTTAAGTAACTTGCTTAAAGTGTTAGAGATACTAATTATGGGGGTAAGAATCAAGAACATGTGCTCTAACTCCAGAGTCTAAATTCTTAACTATTATGTTGAGAAGAAAGTGTTGACCATAGTTACTGAAATGTTATGTTTAAGGACTCATGGGACATTCAGGTAGAAATATCGCATAGGTGTTCAGAAATAATGAAACTTGAAGGAAGACAAGGAATTTAAAAATATTTTGAAATATGCCAGAAGAGACAAATGAACTCACTTACTGTAATCCTTGAGAATATTCTAATATTCAAAATTATTCTAATAAATAAATAAAGAAAAATGTTGGCAGAACTGATGTGAAAATATTCCTTATTTAATGGAAAGATAGAAGAAAAGAAAATAGTAACATAGATTCACTTCAGAGAAGATGGTAGAGATATGGGAATTTTAGCTCTGCATTGGGGGATGTATAACCCCTAGAGGGAAATGAAAACTTGAGTAAAATATTGAATCCTGAATACATGCCTTAGTCTTGGTGTAACTACAATCCCCTTATTTCCGCATTACACACAGAAATCTGTTCCCTAGAGATGAAACTGAGCAAGTTTCCAATCTGTTTATAATCAAGGTCATTGTATTATTGAGCCAACATTAGAGAGGCAAGATGGCATCGGTTTAGGAGGACACTCGCTGACTAGCTATCTGAAGATGGCCGATTGTGGACAGGGTCCTGCCCGGGGTCTGTGCTGTGGGCACACGGAGCGAGACGCTTGGGACATCTATCTGCAGGTAGATTGACGGTGCAGACTGACCAGTAGAGATTTGTGAGTTTTAAGACTGCCTGTGGTGGTTAATACAGACGGCTGAGCCTCACCATCAGGGAAAAAGGCTGGTTTGAGCCATGACTCCCGCACAGCAACCCGATGTGAGGGAGCATTCTCAGAGAGAGGGAGGGTTCTGACAGAAGGTAGAGAGGGGTTTCCCTTCTGTGGATTTGGCTGCCCGGACCCCCTCATAGCTTTGGGGAGCAGATAAGCCGGCTTGAAGCACCACCAGGCTGAGGGGAGAGGCGAATCTACTTAGGAAGCCTGATTTACACAGCAGCCCAGTGACACTGAGGCTTGGCTCCAGAGGGGGCAGACTCAGCCAATTTTATCGCTCTACACTGACAAGCATCAGAGCTTCAGCTCCCCTGGGGGACCACAAAGTAGGAAGTGCTTAACTAGTTTCCACAAGCCTAGTTAGGGTCCCCTCAGTGAAGGGGGTGGTCTAGAAGAGGACTTCTTTTGGGTCCCTTATTTTGCCAAAAATAAAAATAAAAAGAATACAGTCACTTTAAAAACTGAATTCTTCTTTTTAATTTAGTTTAATAGCAAAATCTGCCTCAAAACCTGCAGTGAGAACACTGCAGAGAAATTGAATGATAAACACAAGCAGGCTGAGATGTTCCACAAGGACCCTAGAAGGAACACTGTTCCTCCTTAGCTTTGTTTGACTGCTTGCTTGGGTGGTTGTTTGGTTTTTCTCTGTTTATTTGTTGTCTCTTGCTTTTCTTTCCTCTTTCATCACCCCTTCTTTTTTCTTTCTTTTTTTTCTTTTTAATTAGGTGCTGCCAGCTTTTCTCTTCCTTGCTGTGCTTCTTCTTCAGTGATTTCCCATTCTTTGTCGTAATGATTTTGCCTCCCTAGCTATCTATTCCCGTTCCTTCATCTTTCTGCCTTCTGCTTTCTGTTGTAGTTTTACACACCACGTTTTTTCATTATCCCAGAAATTAAGGGTATCAATATCTATTCTATCTATTCTGTTTTCTTCTTTTTTTTATTAATATTAGCTTTTTGCTCTCAGCCCTTTCTTCACTCTTTCTCTCCCTTCTCATCATTCTAGCCTTCTAAATCATTATATATATATATATTCCTCTATTTGGTTTCCCAGTCCATTCTAGGTACTCCACTTTTTTCCCTATTACTCTACACTGTCTACATGAGTTAAAAATTTCACTAAGTCTTATTTGGCCCCTCTTCTAACTTTTATCAATATTACTATTATCCATTTTCATTCTCACATTTTTTATTCCTCTGGCCCTAATTGTTTGCCTTCAAGGGAACATAGAAAGAAGCAAGGAAATAAAATAAGAAGAAAAAGTGTCAAAGAGAAAACTTAACACACACAAAGAACCACCAGCTAAATGAAACTCTAGAGCAGAGAGAGAAGCTAATCAACTGAATAAACACATCAAGATAAAATGATGACTAGAGGGCAACAAAAAAAATACAAACCACACAGAGAAACAGGAAGACATGGACAAGTCCAATGAACAAACTAAAAACCAGGAGGAGATGCAGAACATTGAACAACTAATCAAAGCTTTCCAAACAAATATCATGGACCAACTTAATGAAGTGAAGGAAGAGATTAAGGATATAAAGAAGACATTAGGAGAACATACTGAAGAAATTGTAAACATACGCAAAAAGATAATGGATATGATGGTGATCAATGGCACAATCCAAGAAATCAAAAAGATGCTGGATTCACATAACAGCAGATTTGAACAGGCAGAAGAAAGAATTAGTGATGTGGAAGACAATACATCTGAAATCAAACAGATAGTAAAACAGACAGACAAAAAGAGAAAAAATCCAGCAGGGACTCAGGGATTTAACTGACAAAACAAAATGCACAAAACATATGCATTATGGGCATCCCAGAAGGAGAAGAGAAGGGAAAGGGAAGAGAAGGAGTGTTGAAGGAAATAATGGCTGAAAACTTCCCAATCCTATTGAGAGAGATTGATGTGCAGCTCCAGGAAGCACAGTACACCCCAAACAGTATAAAACCCAACAGGCCAACTCCAAGACATATACTTGTCAAAATGTCCAATGCTCAAGACAAACAGAAAATACTCAAGGCAGCAAGAGAAAAGAGAGCCATCACATACAAGGGAAGCACAATAAGATTAAGTGTTGATTTCTCATCTGAAACCGTGGAGGCAAGAAGACAGTGGTATGACATAGTCAGAGTATTAAAGAAAAAAACTTACACCCACAAATTCTCTATCCAGCAAAACTGGCATTCAAAAATGATGGAGAGATCAAAATATTCACAGATACACATAAATTAAGAGAGTATGTCAATAAGAAACCTGCACTTCAAGAAATACTAAAGGAAGTTCTACAAATTGAAAGGAAAAAACAAGGGAGAGAGAGTTGGGGGAGAGTTTAAAAACAACTAAAAAGACAAAAACAGAAACAAAACAACATATGACATATATTAACCCAAAGAAAATATGGCTGATGTAAGAAATTCATTGGGAGTAATAACATTGAATGTTAATGGATTAAATTCACCACTCAAGAGACACAGATTGGCAGAATGGATGAGGAAATATCCATCTATATGCTGTCTACAAGAAATGCACCTTTGACACAGGGATTCAAGGTGGCTGAAAGTGAATGGCTGGAAAACAATTTTACAAGCTAAAAATAGCCCAAAAAGGGCAGGAGTAGCTATTCTAATATCAGACAAAATAGACTTTATATGCAAAACAATTGTAAGAAACAAGGATGGACGCTATATATTAGTAAAAGGGGTAATCTCTCAAGAAGAGAAAATAATAATAAACATTTATGCACCTAATCAGGGTGCCTCAAAATGCATGAGGAAAACTCTGGAAAAACTCAGTGGAGAAATAAATGCCTCTACAATTAAGGTGGGGGACTTTAATACACCATTATTATCATTAGACAGAACATCTAGACAGAGAATCAATAAAGAAACAAAGGCTCTCAACAATACATTAGAGGGCCTAGGTTTAATAGGTATATACAGAACGCTACACCCAAATACAGCAGGATTGACATTCTTCTTGAATGCACATGAATCATACTCCAAGATAGACCACATTCTAGGCCACAGAACAACGCTCAATGAATATAGAAAAATTGAGATTATACAAAGTAATTTCTCTGACCACAATGGAATGAAATTGGAAATCACAAAGGGCCAGAGAAACAGGTTAGGCACAAAGATATGGAAGTTAAACAACACATTCTTAGATAAACAGTGGGTCAAGGAGGAAATATCAAAAGAAATCGGTAACTACCTTGAAGCTAATGATAATGCCAATACAACATATCAAAACCTATGGGATGTAGTGAAAGCTGTGCTGAGAGGGAAATTCATAGCCATAAATACATGTATTAAAAAAGAAGAAAGAGCTAAAATTGAAGACCTAACTACACACTTGGAGGAATTGGAAAAACAACAACAAACTAAACCTAAAGGAAGTAGAAAGAATGAAATAACAAAGATTACAGCAGAACTAAATGAAATAGAGAATAAGAAAGCACTAGAAAAAATAAAAAAAAACAAAAGCTGGTTCTTCAAGAAGATGAAAAATATTGACAAACCCTTAACCAGACTAACAAAGAAAAAGAGAGACCAGACGCAAATACACAAAATAAGGAATCAGAAATGGGATATCACTACTGACCCCACAGAAATAAAAGAGTATCATAAGTGGTTACTTTGAAAAATTATAGCCAACAAGAATGATAATTTAGAGGAAATGGACAAGTTTCTAGAAACTCACAAACAGCCTACATTGATGAAAGAAGAAATTGATGAACTAAACATTCCAATTACAAGTAAAGACATAGACTCAGTCATCAAAAACCTCCCACCTAAGAAGAGCCAAGGACCAGATGGCTTCACAGCTGAATTCTACCAAACATTCTGGAAAGAGCTAACACTAATTCTGCTTAAGCTCTTCCGAAAAATAGAAGTAGAAGGAATATTGCCTAACTCATTCTAGGATGCCAACATTACCCTAATACCAAAATCAAACAAAGATACCACAAGAAAGGAAAACTACAGACCAATTTCTCTAATGAACCTAGATGCTAAAATCCTCAACAAAATACTTGCTAATCGCTAAAGGATTATACACCATGACCAAGTAGGTTTCATCCCAGGCATGCAAGGATGGTACAATATAAGAAAATCAATCAATGTAATACAGCACATAAACAGATTGAAAGAAAAAAATCACATGGTCATCTCTATAGATGCAGAAAAAGCATTCGACAAAATACAGCACTCTTTCGTGGTAAAAACACTGCAAAAGATAGGAATAGAAGGAAACTTTCTGAATATGATAAGGGGTATATATGAAAAACCAAAGCTAACATCATCTTCAATGGTGAAATACTAAAAGCCTTCACTCTGAGATCGGGAACAAGATAAGGATGCCCACTACCAGCAATCCTATTTAGCATTGTCTTAGAAGTACTTTTCAAGCACTGAGGCAAGAAAAGGATCTAAAAGGCATCTAGATTGGAAAAGAAGAAGTAAAAATTTCATTATTTGCAGACGACATGATCCTATACATAGAAAGCCCTGAGAGATCTGCAACAAAGCTTCTAGAACTTATAAAGGAGTT
>JAQZBX010011820.1:0-25252 GCA_029593785.1 Cabassous unicinctus
GGAGCACAGAACCCCTTGCAAAAGCAGGAAGTCGGTGGGGAGATAAAAGCTGTTTACTCGAATTCTGAGTGGGCAGTTAAAGCTGGGTTGGGAAGCTTCCTCCGCCCACCCCACCCCATTCAATTAACCAGAGATTCTTTCCGGAATAACTAGCTTCTCTGTAGGGATCCTGAGTACCTCGTCAAAGTGCTAAGCCCTTTACTCACTTTCACTAGTATTAGTTTAAGCAAGTCAATACCGGACTCAGGGCAAATATGCTTTGCGGGAGAGAAGGTGAGCGGCACCAGAACGAAGGAAAGTGAAAAAGAGGGTGCTGGGGCTCCACCCAGGCCAGACCTCCTTTAGGTCTGCTGCCCCCAATTCCCACCTTTCCGTGCAGTTTGGATCCCAGCATCCTCCTTGAATGTTGGGAGGTGTCTACATTTTGATCTCGTTATAGGCTGGGGCAATGGACAAGGGCTCTCATTTCAGTGGAGTATTTATTGAGTCCATCCCATTATAAAGTTCCTATGTCCTGAGTGCTCACTATGTGCTAAGTACGGTGCCAGGAAATTTTCCTGCGTTATCTCATTTAACAGTTAAGCCAAGTCCGTTGAAACCCTTTGGGAGTCACATCTAAGAAGCTCAATATTGTAGTGAAAGCTTTTTAAAAGAAAAATTCAGTGTGGCTTCTCAACGGGAGCAGCTGTATCTTTCAGTGCCATCTTTGGGAAAAATCCAGAGTGGGAAACATATCTATAAATGAGAATGAATTGTTATAAATTACTTGGAGAGAAAAATGTCAAGGTGACATAACAAATATTATTGATACGTGGGTTTACAACTATATAATAATTTAGTCCCTGTTTTATTTTTTAAAGACGTGGCTTATTTGTCTTTTCTCCTATTGCATTATATGTACATGATGCTTCAATATTCAAGCAAAAAAAGATTCACGCACCATCTCAGTCTTTGTTGCCTAATTAAAAACCATTTTTATGCATAGCAATTTGTTACCATTTTGCATTATCACTGGAGCTCATTTTTCATGGAGAAAAAAATTAGCATCAGTTTAAAAGAATATTTCTTTAATCACCAGTTTTGATTGTCAGTAGTACCATTTTGTAGATAGTTTTTAGCTGACTAACAAATCTTTTATTTTATTGACTGTCTCATTTTGCTCTCTTTCATATTTCACATTTATGGTCTTATTCAGACATTCTCCTGTTTTGTTAAGTAGGAATCTGTGTGGTCTTTGATGTAAGACATAATTTATTTGACAAGGAAATATGAGTCTATGCCCTGAATCTGCATTTAACTGATGGATTGAGAAATTTTAAAATTGCAACACGATAGACTCTCCCCCAGACTGCCAAACTACCAGCATTTTGCTAATCTATTTGGCACTGAATTTACATATTTGTGGCTATTTATGGATATAGAGATTCACACAACCATGCAACGGTACCCATGTATTTTCATTAATAGATAATTAAGTCTCATTTTATTAGTCATAGATGGTTCCTGTGAAAAAATTTTAAAGTATAATATTGAAAGAAGAATTTTCCCCTGAAATAAAAATCCAGGTATTTATTTTATATTATCTTGATATAGATAGTTATAGCACTATAAAGTGAAACATAATGCCTTCAAATCTATGCTGCTCACTCTTCAACCTAGTAAATGAAAATTCTGTTAGCATTTCAAGATTTATTTATTTCATACATTCTCCCAAGTCTATGTTCCAATTCTGGTAATTGGAAACTTACTTGCAGCTCATTCCCTCAGCTCAGACTGCTTGTCAATTAACCTTTGCAAAATGAAGCTTTTAAAAAATACGACTTGTATATTTCAATCATCTTAAAATGTAGGAATTGAATAACACTCGGGAGTCTGCAATGCTTCTTATATATCACTTAAGGTTGGAAACATCCCTTTGATTTTCAAATATGACTACCATTTACATTCAGTGGATGAGGAGATTAAGCGATTAAAAGTACTTTGTTTGGTATCTCTTTGCTTTGTTTATAGGTCTGAACAAAATATTAAGTATGCCAAGAACATTTCCCACAAATATGCACCATTTCCATTGCTGTTTTTGACTGCTGTCTGTGGTATAGTAGGCCATACTTGGTATTGGGGAAGAAAATGATGATATCACTGAAAAATTTGAATTTTACATTTTGATGAACTAGAGGAAATCGTTGCCCATTCTGAGCTACTGACTACATGAGGGGAAAACACTAACAATGTGAAAAACATAGGAATAAAACCGAATGCTAAAGATGAAAAAGATGGGAAACTGCAGTCCTTGGTAGGCTGAAAATAACTGCTAAACCTACTGTTTTTGGAGGCTTGGGGCTACTGTATCTGAGTATAGTAGCTAAGCAGAGAGGGAGGCAGGAGCCTGCCATTCAGTCCACATCCATTTATTAGAGCCTACTACTATGCAAGGTATTGTGATTTCACAAAGATGAATCAGACCCTGATGTTTCCCACTCTAGCAGCCCCCCTTTAACTACCCTCACCCCCTGCCCCCCCATTCCGGACTGTTTGATGCAAACCCCGTTTCTTCCCTGGTGTTTATTTTAACTTGTTTTTACCAACCTGGAAGAGAAGAAAGAGCAGGTTTCACCATGGGCCTCACAACCCTGATACTCATCCCTGAGGACAATGGTAAAAATACTACCTTTTGTCAAAGTTGAAGCCACTCCTTCATGCTTTGGGGAATATCTCCATGTAAACTTCCAGGTCATATACCTGCCTTCTGCCCTCCTAGGTCAGAGATTCCCTGGAAACAAAATTCTCATTCTTGGAAGTTCCTCTCCTCCACTTAAGAACTCCTTTCCACCACATTTGAACCCCATTCAATAACTACTCTTTGCCTTTTGGGAAAATTTCCAAACTGCCTAGTCTTCTCTTTGTGGAGCCAATTTACTCTTCAGCCTGCTAAAGGAAGAAGAATGTAGCACATACATGTGGTCTCTTCCTCTAACTGCCTTTTTTTTTTTTAAAGATTTGTTTATTTATCCCCCACCCCCCAGTTGTCTGTTCTCTGTGTCCATTCGCTGTACGTTATTCTGTCTGCGCTTTTCTTCTTTTTAGGTGGCACTGGGAACTGATCCTGGGACCTTCCGGAGTGGAGAGAGGCTGCTCAGTCTCTGGTGCCACCTCAGCTCCCTGGTCTGCCATGTCTTTTATTGTCTCTCCTCTATGTCTCTTCTTGTTGTGTCATCTTGCTGCACCAGCTTTCTGTGTGGGCCAGCACTCCTGCGTGGGCCAGCATGCCACATGGGCCCGCACTCCGCTCGGGCCAGCTCTCCGCTCGGGCCAGCTCTCCGCTCAGGCCAGCTTGCCTTCAACAGGAGGCCCAAAGAATCAAACTCAGGACCTCCAATTATGGTAGATGGGAGCCCAATCTCTTGAGCCATATCCCTTCCATCTAACTGCCTTTTTCATCTATTTTTTTTCCTTCTTCTCATTTATCATTGAATGTTAGTGAATTAAAATTGAATGATCATTTCTTACCCTGACAATAGGTGAAATAATATGGGTTTTTAGAGACTGATAGAACTGTATTTGAGTCTATGTGACTTTGGGAAAGTTCAGTTCCCCTCTTTGAACCTCAATTTCCCCATAATTCTGCCTTACAGAATTATGTGAACAGAAATAAAACATTTAGTACAATGCCTAAAGCAAAGCAGGTGCCCAATGAGTGTTATTTTCTCAAAAACAGTGTAGAATAGGGAAGTTAAGAGCATAAACTCTGAAGCCAGACTGCCTGTGTTCACAGTCCCAGCTCTGCCACTTCTGAGCTGTACAACTTGGGCAAGCTACCTAACCTCTTGGTGCAAAAATAATAGAATAGGGTTTTTGTGAGGATGAAATGAATTAATATATGTAAAGTGCTTAGGATAGTGCCTGGCATCTGGTAAGCATTACTGAAGTATGAGTTACAATTATTCTCCTCTTTCTTCTCCAAGACCTGACCCTGACCTCCTGAGAGTGTTCATTGTTTCCCAATGACCTGAACCAAGGTTGAGTTGGGACCCTGATGGTGAATTGTACAGCCTTCCTCGGCTGCTTTTCCAAGCAATGATCTGATGTCAGCACTTTTCTT
Organism: Cabassous unicinctus; assembly: GCA_029593785.1. Lineage (NCBI taxonomy): Eukaryota > Metazoa > Chordata > Mammalia > Cingulata > Chlamyphoridae > Cabassous > Cabassous unicinctus. The sequence goes on from JAQZBX010011820.1 coordinate 4,100, forward strand.
GAGAGAAAGAAAACATGGAGGGCACACTATCTACTATGAGCTAGGGATTAGAGAGATGGTGGCGCTCACTAGGACATTTGGGAGATTGGTTGGCTATGGTTCACAATCATTCTTACTCATTATGGGAATCCAGGAAACCAAACTGAGATTAAGGAAAGGAAAGCCCAAGAGTGAGCCACTGAGAACTGTACTCCTCATCTATCAGCACTCAAAAATGTGAAAGGAGAGCTTGCCAATTATTTCAGCAATGAAGTAAGCAATAGTCAACCTCATTTATTTATGTAGTTTGGAATTGAGAGCCAAATGAAATCCTAGTGGAAACTCAATTGACAAAAACAAACAAACAAAAAAAACTTCAAGATCAGTTTTGTTTTTCTACAAATAAAAAAGAGACCATTGAAAAAAATATAACACTGATGCCCATATTCATCTCAAAAAGACCAAGATGAAGGGATGGGAATTCAGTCAACTTCTGGGGCTAGTGATACATAAATTACACACACCCTTATGAACACAAATAAAAAATAAAGGTAATATATACAACACACAACTTTAGAATTCTAACTAGTTGCTGTCATCATATCTTTTTTTTTTTTTTTTTAAGGAAGTACCAGGAATTGAACCCAAGACTTTGTACATGTGAAGCAGGTGCTCAACGACTTGAGCTAAATCCACTCCCTGTCATTACATCTTGCCTGAGCATCACTGTGATTAAAGCAATCGATTTTTCCTTTGTCATTCATCTTTTTATCCTTCATCAGTAGCCTTTATAATCTTTATTCATTGCTGTAACCAATGTCTTGATTGCATAAAACCAATACTTTTTTCCTTGGTTTTATTTTAGAGCTAGTTTTGGCCAATGATGAATTGCTGTATGGTTGATTTCCTCACACTCTTTCTTACTGACCTTTCTTGACAGCTTCTGGATTGTCTGCCTAATAGGTTGCTCCATAATAATGGCCACTATGAGAAGTCTCTTATTTGCTTTATTTTTAACAAGGATTCTTAACACCCTCTGTAGGTGACAAAATGCAATTACAGATTTAAAGTGTCCACCTAGAGGCTGGCTACTCACAGATGCCACCAGGACTTTTGTAATGTAACTGTTCAGTCTAATGAAAACAAAGAAACAGATTCTCCAAACATCCAGTTCAAATAAAATTTTAATTAAAAGTTAGGAAGGCATTTTATTGATTAACAATCTTAGTAATTAAAGAGTGTAGTTGGCATTTTTTTTTTTTCTGGTTGGATTTGTTCTTCCATTGAGATCTCTAATTGTTGTATGGTTTTACATTTATTGATAACTCTGTTTGATGAATGCAGATGCCACCTTTTACAGCCGTCGTTGACAGAGTAATCATATTGTGAGAAACACCAGACTTATGTAGTAACAGCTGTTGCAGTTATCCATGCTGACATCCATCGGGAAAATGTGTTTGCTGCTATCATGGGTACACGATAAATGGAAGGTGCAATAAAGCACAAGCTAACATTTTGAAAATCCTTACAACTCTAGGAACTTTATTGCATATTACAAGCACTTTGATCTCTGTCCAGTACTTAAGTCTTAATTATCAGACTAATTGCACAGACTATGTTCATTTTCAGTGGTAATCCTTTTGTGATTAGCTTCTGTGTTCAATAACTGACTTATCCTTTAATTAAAAGGACTATTAACCTTAAGGCTGCTTCTGTGTCTTGGGATTAACCCATACAGAGTTAATGTTTAATATCATTGTAAAAGCTTTTGCTGAAAGGCATAGCATAAAAATGTGGAGTGAAAGCCATGAAATGGATCTCACTTTTTCTGATGTGCAAAAAAGCTCTTTGCTAAAGGTGAGGATTTTAATGAAGCCTCCTTGTGGATTAAATTTCCTCAGGGCCTGCCTAACTGGACAGTCACTGGATCAACCCTCTGAACCCTGTACTCATTTACAGGAAGAGAGTGCTTACTTTAGGATAAGGCAGCATTTTTTCTTGATTTTCAAAATCATTATATGTGTACGTGATCAGTGTGCTTAGCTGTCGGTGAGCCATAATAGAGAATTTCTTTTTCTTTTCTCCTCCTCCTTCTCCTCCTCCTTCTCCTTCTCCTTCTCCTCCTTCTCCTTCTTCCTCTAACCCCTATAGCGGAAAGATTTTTGATATTGAAAAGGCTTACAGCAGCTTGAAAATAGACATAATGGTGGCAAATTTATTCAAGGTCCAATTTCCAAGCAATGCAATGGTCAAAGTGGGTAAAACTTAGTTCCCAGGTAACTAGTGGAATGATCGAGGAGCAGATGCAGAGAAAAATCAGTACCACAGTGTGGAGAGCTTGCCAAAAAGCCAGATGCAGCTGCTGGAAGCCCTCTCTTCTTCGTTTTGGCATCTGGGTCCTGCAATGAACATTTTCCCCAGTGTACCCCGTGGCACAGGGTCTACTGCTGTGCCAGTCACTTAGGATGAGGAAGGGAGATGATTTTTCCAATCCCCCCCTCCCTCTGCCACCTCGCCTCCTGTAGGTAAAGGCCCCTCATTGATTTCTCACCCTTGGTGTCTTCACATATCCAATGTGCGCTGCTGGGACTGGGCTAGAGAAACCTCCCTTACAAGGCTCCTGGGCAGGGAGGCGACCCAGGAAATGCTGTTCTGACTCATCTTCCACATTTTACTGCTTCTACTAGTGATGTGAAAGACAAGTCAGACAAGAATTTTTCTTGATAGTACATGTTTTCCAGGAGTCCAGCAATAACATGAACTATTTACTGAATAAGCATTGCCACCTTCTAGGGGGATTCTGTAGTGAATAAGAGGGTGAGAGCCCACCCACTTGAAGCTTATAATCTAGTCAATGGGCTGGTGATTCTTTCCAGTGCATCACACTCTTTGCTAGGGGTGGTAGCTGAGCACCGGGACTGACTATACTCAAAATAGAGCACACTCTTCCTTGGCTGAGAATTCAAAAGTTACGTTGTTCTTAATAATGAGTAGGGAGTTTGGATCCAATGAGTGGGGCTGGTGTAACTTTACCACACTAGTGGGCAGTAGTCTACCAGGGTAGCCGCAGTTTCAGAGTCAGACAGATACCAGTTCAGTACCAGCTCCATCGAGTACCAGCTGTGTGACTGTGGGCAAGTTACTTCACTTTCCACTCCTTGGTTTCCTCAGTGGTAAATGGGGATGATACTAGTGTTGTAAGGATTGAATGAGACAATATCCGTGAAGCAATTTAACACAGTACCTAATGCATAGTGTTTAATAACTGGTGGCTATCAGTACCCAAATTTGAGTTTCTTGTCTTGAGAGACTAGTAGTGAAGAAATTGGGGGACTCTGTTCTGTACAGTGATTATGGTGATAATGATTTCTTACAGTCCTGGAGTGCAGTCACTCCTTTGATCTTTTCAAGAACCCAATGATTTAGGCTACTTTACTGATGAGAAGACCGAGGCTCAGGATAGGTATCTGGTAGGGATTGAATGTACACCCCACCAAAGACACATTTGATTCTTCATCTGCAATCCTGAGCATGTGAGCCCATTTATAAATAGGACCTTTGAAGATGCTATTATTGGTTAAGGTGCAACCTCACTCATGAATAGGATCTTCAAATATCCTATTTTGGATGTGATCAAATTGAATCAGGGTGGGCCTTAAATCCGTATGACTGGAGGCCCTATAAAGTGAGAAAATTCGGATGCAGTCAGTAGGAGTCAGAAGTCAGTAGAAGCCACAAGAGACCAAGGCAACAGACTGACACGTGGCGGAGGCAGGAATGCAGGCCAAGGAACCCCGCGGGCTGCGGCAAGCCAGCACAGGGCACGCGGACTCTGGGGAAAGCACAGCTTAAGACCTCGATGTTGGACTTCCAGCCTCCCAAACCATGAGACAATAAATTACTATTTGTAAGCCAACTAGCATGAGGTATTTGTCATAACAACCCTGGCAAACTAAGACATATGACTGTGGTAAAAGGGGGACTTAAAGCAAACCAGACTCTGTAAGCCCAGCACTCTAGGGCTAGCAATTCCATTAGAGTAGGGGGAGGCGCTTGAAGCAGGAGGCTTCATTCTTTTTCAGGTTTTTCTACATACTTGCAGTTCAATTACTTATCTCCTTTTCTCTCAAGGCATGAAACTTTTTCTATATAGAGAGTTTGTAAGTACATCATTAGTCATATATTCAATATCTAAAAATCCATAGCAATTGATTATAATTAAATGATGCATTTATTTGTAAAATAAAAAAAAAAACTGACAATGTGCATTTCAAACTATATTTTCAAAAGCGTTTACAAAGTGAACTGCCTTTAGTAGAGAAATACTAATTATGCATTTAATTACAAAAGCAAATCTGCATTAATTATGAGTTAATTTATATCATTATGATTTATCAAAGCTCAAAAATTCCTTGAAGGAAGCAACAAATGAAAAATCACAATGTTATGAATACTGTTAAAATAGAGCAAGGGCTCATGTTTTCATATCTTATTGTAAAGAAACACATGTGAAGGAGGGTTATCTGATTATTCAGCACACTGTTCATAAAAGAAAAATGGACCAGCACAACACTGGGTAGACAAGGACAGGACCAAGGCAATATTATAATTTATGGTGAAAAAGATAATTTATTGGCCTTCACAATTTTGGGAGTGAGGGTGGGAGTGGCAGGATGGAATGTATTCATACATGCATGTAGGAAAATAGCTAATATTTTTTGGGATAGATTTTACAAACTAAATATGTATGCATATATTTTAATTTCTGCTATTATCTTAAATATAGATGAAAATTCTCTGTGTGTGTATATATATATATATATATTTTTTTTAATGCAAGATAATTTTATTACTTTTAAGGACATTTAATACTTAAACTAAATGCAGTAAGGTGCTCCCAAATTCTACCAGCCCTGCTAACAGGACAATTCTTTTAATTTCTCTTAGTCTATTATTGAACTGTTCATGTTTTTAAAAAGGACTTACTTTAAAATTGACACGTTCCAGTAATCTTGATTACAAAATAATATAAATGTATTCTAAGTTGAGTAGATGAAGCCTAAATAAATGAGTTTAAGTTTCTTTTCCTGACCAAACACAATAAGACTGTATGCCAAATATGGCCCATGAGCTGACCAGTTTTTACTTCTATCATATGCTTTTTTTTCTTAAAGTCTCCTTTATTTTCTGAGTTGGAGGATTTAAAAAAAATTATTTTAGTAACATATATGCAATCTAAAATTTCCCCCTTTAAGTCCATTCAGATATATAATTCAGTGGTGTTAATTACATTCATAATATTGTGCTACCATCGCCATCATCCATTACCAAAAATTTTCAATCACCCCCAACATAAATTCTGTACCAATTAAGCTTTAACTCCTCATTTCCTACCCCTTCCCAGGCTCTGGTTACCTGTATTCTAGTTTGTGACTCTATGAATTTGCTTATTCTTATTATTTGATATCAGTGAGATCAAATGATATTTATCCTTATGTGTCTGACTTATCCTTATGTGTCAATGTTCATCCATGTTGTTGCATGTATCAAAACTTTGTTCCTTTTCATGGTTGCATGATATTCCATGGCATGTATGCAACACATTTTGCTTATCCATTCATCTGTTGATAGACAGTTGGTTGCTTCCATCTTTTGGCAATTGTGAATAATGCTATTATGAACATCAGTGTGCAAATATCTGTTCAAGTCCCTGCTTTCAATTCTTTTGGGTATATACCCAGAAATGGGATTACCGGGTCATAATTCTATGCTTAATTTTCTGAAGAACTGCCCAACTGCTTTCCACAGTCGCTGCACCATTTTACATTCCCACCAACAATGAGCAAGTGTTCTTATTTTTCCACATCCTTTCCAACACTTGTTATTCTCTGCTTTTTTTTTTTTCAATCCTCCCCCTTGCCCAGATGGTTCTCTCGTCTGTCTGCTCATTGTTTCCTCACCTTCTCCAGGAGGCACCAGGAACCGAATCAAGGACCTCCCACATGGAGGGCACGTGCCCAATGGCCTGAGCCACATCTGCTCCCTGTAGGCTGTGGCATCTGCTGGCTTGCGGCATCTGCTCCTTACAGTGGGTGTGGCATCTAGCTTGTTGTGGTGGGTGTGGCGTCTGCTCGTCTTCTTTAGGAGGCACTGGGACCCGAGGCCGGGACCTCCCATGTGGCAGGTGGGGGCCCAACTGGTTGAGCTACATCGACTTCCCTGTTTTTTTTTTTCCTTTTTCTTTTTAATTAGCTATGAGTATGAAATGGTATATCATTGTCGTTTTTTAAAAAATTTTTTATTTTTTAAAAGATAACTTAGATTACATAAATGTTCCACAAAAAATATAGGGATTCCTATATGCCCCACTTCCCACCCCTCCCACAACCTCCCACATAAACATCTTTCATTAGTGTGGCACACTCATTGCAATTGATAATATTGTTGTGGTTTTGATTTGCATTTCCCTGATAGCTAATGTTGTTGAGCATCTTTTCATGTGCTTTCTGGCCATTTGTACATCTTCTTTGGAAAGATGTCTATTCAAGTCTCTTGCTCATTTTTTGATTGGGTTGTTTGTCTTTTTGTTGTTGAGTTATAGGATTTCTTTATAAATTCTGGATATTAAACCCTTATTGGATATGTGGTTTCCAAATATTTTCTCCTCCTTTATAGATTGTCTTTTTACTTTCATGATGGAGTCCTTTGATGCACAAAAGTTTTAATTTTTTATCTATTTTTTTCTTTTGGTGCTTATGCTGTTGGTGTAAAGTCTAAGAAACTATTGCCTAACAGAAGATCCTGAAAATGATTCCCTGTTTCCTTCGAGGAATTTTATAGTCCTGGTTCTTATATTTAGGTCTTTGATTCATTTTGAGTTAATTTTTGTATATGCTGTGAGATAGGGGGCCCCTTTATTCTTTTGCATACAAATATCCAGTTTCCCCAACATCATTTGTTGAGGAGACTTTCTTTCCCAATTAATTGGACTTGGCACCCTTGCCAAAAATCAATTGGCCGTAGATGTGAAGGTCTATTTCTAAAACTCTCCAGTCGATTCCATTTGTCTATATGTCTGTGCTTGTGCCAGTACCATGCTGTTTTTTTACTTAATTTTTTTTATTAGAGAAGTTGTAAGTTTACAGAAAAATCATGTAAAAATTACAGCATTACCATGTACCTCCTATTGTTGATAATTTGCTTTAGTGTGGTACTTTTTTTAAAAAAAAAACCAAAAAACAATTTATTGAAGTATATCATTCATACATGAACATACATAAACTATAAGTGTTCAGTAAACATCATGAACTTATAAAACAAACATACATAACATCATACAGGGCTCCCCCACATCACCCCCACACAATCACCCTGTATTGTTGTGAAACATTTGTTAACAAATCATGAAAGAGCATCATCAAAGTGTTCCTACTAACTATAGTCCATATCTTCCCCCCCTATACATTTTTAAAGAATTTATTTATTTATTTACATTATCCATTTTTACCCCTCCCACCATTTTTGCTGTTTCTGTGTCCATTCACTGGACAACTCTGTGTCCATTTCCTGCCCTCTCTTCTCATCCTTCTCCTCCTGTCTTCATTGGGATTTGATCCTCGGAATCTCTGATGTGGGAGAGACACATCCTATCATCTGTGTCACCTTAGTTCCTGGTTTTTTGGTGTGTCTCATCTTGGCTCTCCCTTGTGTCACTCTCCTGTTATGTCATCATCTTGCTGCATGGCTTGTGGGGCCTGATGGTGCAGCCACACACAGGGCCTGTCAGCCACATGCTCGGGGGGTCTGGCAGCACACCTGAGCATGGGGCCTGATGGCGCACCTGCACACGAGGCCTGGTGGTCCACATGCCTTCTATATTTTTTAATTTTTACCAAGAGGTCCCAGGGATCAAACTGAGGTCCATCCATAGGGAGATGAATGCCCAACCACCCAAGCCACATCCGTCCCCCTGCTATATCTCTTTTCCCATACAGGATGGTTATGTAAAAAATCAGGCTTAGTTTATTGCCAGCATTTTAAAAAACCAGACCTAGCAAGAAAAACTAGGTCTGGGGACACATGCATGGTTTCTAATATAGTGAATGTTTAGCCTGCCCTGATTATCACAAAATCAGGACAGTGAGAATATCCACATAGTGTGGTACTTTTGTTACAATTGATGAAAAACTACTAAAATTGTATTATTAACTCTAGTCCATAATTTACATGAGGTGTCTTTTTCCCCCCATATACCACACTACTATTAACACCTTGTATTAGTGTGGTACGTTTGTTGTAATTCAAGAAAGAACCTTTTTATACTTGTTCTATTAACTATAGTCCATCCTTTACAATAGGGAGTACTGTTAATACAGACCTAATATGCTTTTTTGACCACTGTAGCTTTGTAATTTTTTTGGAAATTTTTTCTTTATTATAGAAGTTGTGGGTTTACAGAACAATCATGCATAAAATACAGGATTCCCACATACCATCTGTAGCAGTTTGGCAGTTTGATATAGTTATGAATTCCAAAAATAGATATTGGATTATGCTTGTAAACTGGTCTGTTCCTCTGGGCCTGATTAAGTTATGATTAGGGCTTTCATTGGGCCACGTCAGTAGGGTGTTGAACCCCACCCCTTGGTGGGTGGGGTCTCAAAGATAAAAGACATGGCAAAGGACAGAGTTTAAGTTTTTTTTGTTGGAGTTCTGATGCTGAGTTTTAATGCTGGAGCCTGGGGAAGTAAGCATGAGGAGCTTGGTTGTGAGGAAGGGGAGGAGGCCCCAGGAATAGAGACGAGCCCTTTGCGTGACAGTTCACAGCTGACCTTGTGGAAAGAGGCAAAGCCTAGAGAGCCTCATAGTCTACAGCTGACCTTGTGGAGGAAACAGAGGCGCTAAGCCTGGAGAGAAATGGAACCCCAGGAAGAGAGAAACCCAAGAAGCCTGAACCCTGGCAAATGTCGGCAGCTGCCTTGCTCCAACACGTAACAACAGACTTTGGTGAAGGAAGAAACTTATGCTTTATGGCCAGGTAACTGTAAGCTTCTACCCCAAATAAATACCCTTTATAAAAACCAACCGATTTCTGGTATTTTGCATCAGCACCCCTTTTGGCTGACTAATACACCATCCCATCATCAACACCTTGCATTGGTGTGGAAGAGCATTTGTTACAATTGATGATAGCACATTTTTATAATCGTACTATTAATTGAAGTCCGTGGTTTAACTTAGGGTTCACTGTTTGTGTAATGTAGTTCCATGGACTTAAAAATTTTTTTATTTTGCTACCATGTATACAATCTAACATTTTCCCCTTTAATCATATTTAGATATATATTTCAGTACTGTTTCAGTGTTGCATTCACAATGTTGTGCTACCATCACCACCATCCATTACCAGAACATTTCCATCAATCCAAATAGGATCCCTGTGCATTTTAAGCTTTAATTTCCCATTTCCTATCCCCACCCCATCCCTTGGTAACCTATATTTTAGATTCTGACTCTATGTCTTTGCTTCTAACTATTTCGTATTAGTGAGATCATACAATATTTCTCCTTTTGTGCCTGGGTTATTTCACTCAACATAATGTCTTCAAGTTTTACGTATGTTGTAGCCTGTATTAGGACTTCATTCCTTTTTTACAGCTGAATAAATTTCCATTGTATGTATATACTACATTTTATTTTTCCATTCATTGGTTGATGGACACTGGGGTTGCTTCCATCTTTTGGCAATTGTGAATAATGCCGTTATGAATATCAGTGTGAATATATCTGTTTGAGCCCCTGCTTTAAATTGTTTTGGGTATATACCTAGTAGTGGAATTGCTGCATCATATGGTAGTTCTATATGTAGTTTTCTGAGGACCCACCAAACTGTCTTCCAGCAGCTACAACATTTTACATTGCCACCAGCCTATTTCTCCTTATCCTCTCCAACACTTGTTATTTTCTGTTTTTGAAATAGCAGGTATTCTCATGGGTATGAAATGGTATCTCACTGCAGTTTTGATTTGCATTTCCCTGTTGCCTAATGATGTTGTGCATCTTTTCATGTGCTTTCTGGCTATTTGTTTATCTTCTTTGGAGAGATGTTTGTTCAAGTCTTTTGACCATTTTTTATTTGGGTTGTTTGTCTTTTTGTTCTTATATAATAAGTTTTAAATCAGGAACTGTGAGTCTCCCAACTTCATTCTACTTTTTAAAGATGGTTTTGGCTGTTCAGGGCCCCTGATTCTTCCAAAAAAATTTGGTGATTGGCTTTTCCATTTCTGCAAAGAAGGCTATTGGAATTTTGATTGGGATTGCATTGAATTTATAAATCACTTGGGTAGAATTTACATTGTGACAATATTTAGTCTTTCAATCCAAGAACATGGAATTTCTTCCATGTATTTAGGTCTTTTTTTCTTTAGCAATGTCTTACAGTTTTATGTGCATAAGCCCTTTATATTCTTGAATAAATTTATTCCTAGATCTTGATTCTTTTAATTGCTATTGTAAATGGAATTTTTTTCTTAACTTCCTTTCAGGTTGTAAATTACTAATGTATGGAAACACTACTGATTTTTGCATGCTGATCTTGTACTTTACTGCTTTACTGAATTTGATTATTAGTTCTTGTAGCTTTGTTGTAGGTTTTTTGGGGCTTTCTATATATAGGATCATGTCATCTGGAAATAGTGAGAGTTTTACTTCTTCCTTTCCAACTTGAATGCCTTTTATTTCTTTTTCTTACTAAATGGCTCTGGCTAGAACTTCCAGTACAATGTTGAATAACACTGGTGACAGTGGGCATCCTTGTCTTCTTCCCTATCTTAGAGGGAAAGCTTTCACTCTTTTACCACTGACTATGATATTAGCAGTGGATTTTTCATATATGTTCTATATCATGTTGAAGAAGTTTCCTTCTATTCCTAGGTTTCTAAGTGTTTTTATCCAGAAGCAGTGCTAGATTTTGTCAAATGCCTTTTCTGCATCAACTGAGATGATCATGTGGATTTTTCCTTCATTCTGTTAATATGGTGTGTTACATTAATTGATTTTCTTATGTTGATCCACTCTTGCACACCTGGAGTAAATCCCACTTGACCATGGTGTATAATTCTTTTAACATGCAGTTGGATTTGGTTGGCTAGTATTTTGTTGAGGATTTTTGCATCTATAGTAATAAGGGATATTGGTCTGTAATTTTCTTTTCTTGTGGTGTCTTTATCTGGCTTTGGTATCAGGATGATGTTTGCCTCTGTTTCTAAAATGTATTCCATGTTTTACATTTCTCCTGCCATCACCTTACTTCAGGTACTTGTAACCTCTAGCCTCAATTATTGCAAAACTTTTATCTTCCAATTCAACAATTTTTTCTTTGACTATGACTAGTTAAAATTTACCCATCTATTGTGAGCTTTTATAAAATTGCAACAATTATATTGGTTTCCAAAATTTCTAAATCTATTTATTTTATTTTTTAATTCTTTTTAGTTAATTAATTTTTTTTTTATTTTTAAAGAAGCTTTAGATTACATAAATGTTACATCAAAAATATGGGGGATTCCCATATACCCTACCCTTTCCCCCTCCCACACTTTCCCCTATTAACAACATCTTTCATTAGTGTGATACATTTGTTACAATTGATGAACACATATTGAAGCATTGCTGCTAACTATGGACTATAGTTTACATTATAGTTTACACTTTGCACCACACCGTTTTATAGGTTTTGACAAAATGTACAATGGCCTGTATTTGTCATTGCAGTGTAATGCAGGACAATTCCAATGTCCCCCAAATGTCCCATGTTGCACCTATTCTTCCCTTTCCCTTCCCTCAGAACCTCTCGTGGCCACTGCCTTTATATCAGTATTACAAGTTCTTCCATTGCTAGAATAATAATAAGTCTACTTTAGTCCATAGTTGCATTACCCCCTTATGTTTGTTCATTCCTCAATCTTGAGGATTTGGGGATGGTGATACCCACTTTGTTTCTGATTGAGAGAGGGCTTATATCCCATGGGGCAGATGGATGAACTGTCTTGCTTGCACTTGTAGATACTGTTTTATGTTTTTTTTTTTTGAATGGGTGTTGTCCATCATCATCCTTTTGTTAGTTGTCCTGGGTGATTCCAATGAACGGGAGAGTAGGTGTTGCAACTCTGCTGAGATTCAGGGCTCAACCAACATATGAACAGCTAGAAGATTTAAGTCTCTGGAACATATATTTAACAAGTATAGTGCTAATTATAGGTTTAAATAAAAGGGGTAGAAGAACCATGTGTAGGGCAATTATAAATGAATCTAACTCTGTTCCATTGGGGAACATATATTCCAAATTAAGGCTTGCTGACAGGGTGCCAAATTCCTGAGATTATTTGCCCTGCTGTTAGGGTCTAGATGTGTCTAGAGCCCTCAGGAGCACCCCTGCTTGAGGCACTGTTTACTGTGGCAGTCAATGGGATCCTGCTGAGATGTACATAAGTGTACCTTCTGGAATGACCTTCCAGAGGTCATTTAATATTTCCCCCTTTTGGTGAAGGTCTTTTTTCCAGGTGCATTGCTAGTCGGCACTTGGTAATAATCCCTTGGTGGCAGGGAGGCTCATCCCTGGGAGTCATATCCCATGCTGGAGGGAAGATAGTGCGTTTATATGCTGAGTTTGGCTTAGAGAGAGGCCACATTTGAGCAACAAGGAGGTTTTCAGGAGGTAACTCTTAGGCAATATATAACACTAGGCTAAGTTTCACTTTCCCAAGAAAAAGTTCATAAGTACAACCGTCAATATCAAGGGCCTGGCGTAATGGTCTGTCCTCCTTTGCACTGCCCTTATATTTAGGGGATTCTTGTTGTTCTATTAGAGAATGTAGCAGGACTTTCCAGGATGGGAATTCAATATTCTTTCAGTTATTGTGTGGGTCTCCACCCAGTCAATGTCCTATGACCACTTGTACTTATTCATATGCCATAGAGGCATGCCCCAGGTATACCCCTCCCCACACATCCCCCCTTCACTGACACCCTTCACTGACATCAATGACCAGTGATCCTTCCCTGCCACAGTTGTGACTTTTCTGCAAGATCTTATGTTGAGTAAATCTATTTTTAATATAACAGTACTTGCTTCATAGCTACCTGTTTTTATTTTATAACCTCCAACTTTAAAATAAAACACCTGAGGATTTTAAATAGTTATGTAAATTTTCTTTTAAGGTTACCCTGTTGTTTTCTTTTCCAAAGAAAAAGGGAATTCTTTTGTTTGTTGAGTTTATTTACTATGTGGGAAATGATCAGTTCTCATTCTACCGCCCCCACCCCACGAAGAATTTAATTCCCTCTTGTTTCTCATCCACTGAGTTATTTATCTTGATTTTGAGTATAACTATGTCTTTTAAGCATTTTTTTCTTCATATTTGTCTTAGTTTCCCAGCTGGTAAAACAAATACCATACAAGGGGTTGGTTAACATCAGGAATTTATTGGTTTATGGTTTCAGAGGCTAGGAGTCTTCCTTCCTCCTGGGTTCAGTATCTTCTGGCTGGCCAGCAATCTTTGGGGTTCCTTGGTTTTTCTGTAACATGGAAGTGCACATGGCAGTAGCTTCTCCTTTCTCTCCTGGGTTCCGTTGACTTCCAGCTTCTTGTTTCCCCTGGATTTCTCTTTTTGAATTTCATTCTGCACATAAAGGACTCCAGTAATCCTCTTTAAAGCCCAACCTGATTCACTTAGGCCTCACCTTAACTGAGGTAGCATGTTCAAGAGATCCTATGTACAATGACTGCACACCCACCAGCATACAGACCAAGACCAAGAACATGTCCAAACTGGGGTATACAATTCATTTCACTATAATATTTTCTCTGTTGTTGCTATGTTTGAGGTCATGAAGGTAGTACTTGTGAGTTGGGACTGAAGTGTTTTGTATGAACTTATTCCACTCTCTTAACCAGAAATCTCTGTATTTTATTCTTAACTGTTATCCTTGCCTCCATTCTCTTTTTTCCATTTTTATTCATATTTATGCTACCGCAAAATTTAAGTTCTTAAGGCATCAATTTTAAAAATATTTTTTAACTTAGGTTTACAGAAAAGTCATACTGAAAATACAGAATGCCCACAACCCCCTACCTGTTATTACTAACACTTTGCATTTGAGTGGTACCTTTGTTACAACTGATGAAACAGTATTGTTGTAATCATGCTATAAACTATAGTTGATAGTTTCCATTAGAGCTCACTTTGTTGTACAGGCCCATGTTAAATTTTTTTTTTCTAGAAACACATATATGACCTAAAATTTCCCCTTTTAACTACTTTCAAATATTTAATTAAGTGTTGTTAATTATATTCACAATCTTGTGCTACCATCAAAACCATCCATTATGAAAACTTTTCTAATCACCCCAAACAAAAATTTTGTATCAATTAAACATTAACTCCCCATTCCGTAACCCACCTTGGCCCCTGGTAACCTGTATTCTAGTTTCTGATTCTGTGAATTTTTAAGGCATCAATTTTGATCTCCACATTATACTGCTTGAAACCTTAAGTGGTTCCTCACTGACTATTGATAAAAGTGCTCTATGGGAATGGATGTGTTTCAAGCGGCTGAGCGCCTGCTTCCCACATGGGAGGTACCAGGTATGGTCCCCAGTGCCTCCTAAAAACAAAAAACAAAAAGGAGCTGATGTGGCTCAGTGGTTGAGCTCTGGCTTCCCACATACTAGGTCCTGGGTTCAAACCTGGCCCCAGTACCTCAAAAAAAAAAAAAAATCCACTAATGTTTTATGATTATATGTAATATTGACTGTTAGTTTTAAGAGTACTTCCTTCCCATAACCCAAGCTCCGGGTAACTTAATGAAAGGAAAAGTGCAGAAACTTCTCATGGGCTTAGCGCCATGTTCTCGGTTATTTCTCTTACCCTTATCTCCTATCTAGTTTCTCTGGATTCGGCCTCTTTTACTTCATTCTCAGGTTCAAACTCTCAGCCTAACTTCTATAGACAAACTACTTATTGGATATTCTCCTTGGAATTTTTATTGCTGTGTTCCTAAGACAACCTTTTAGAATACCCTCCCCCGTCATCTCCCACCATTTTCATGCACACAATCCTTGGACAAGGAATGTCTCCAGTGTCAGAGCTCTGGAATAACCACCGCAAGCCAACAGCCAGGGTCCTGGGCCCCACGTGTCCAGCTGTGGGAGAACGGACAGGAAAAATCAAATATCCGGTGCCATGTAGTAGCTTTAATAAGTAGCAATAACAACTCATATGTATAAACCAGAACTCCAGTTTATTATTTTATAATGGGGACTTTCCTCCCAGCATCCATTATCCAGTACATGCCTTTCATTTTATTAACATACTTTAGAAACTGAAATTGCGTTCAAAAGTGGCTGTGTGAACAGATAACCAGGTAAAGTCTGGATTATGGCAAAACCTTGGAGGAAATGATCAGTCCCTGTCGGCTCCTTTGCTAATCCCACCCTTAGCACCAGTCTGAGAACCCATTAGACATTTGTTAAGGGACAGATAGATGGCCTGCTTTGTTTGTAAGTATAGCCCACAGAGTGGTATGAAATAGTTCAATAGTAAAACCCAGAGGGCTGCAGCCAGAGGGGATGCTTGATGGTGTGACACAGGAAGTGCTCTAGTCAATGACTTCTGCACAGTGGGGGAAACTTTTTCCAGTTGCACATAGCTTGGTAGGTTATCAAAAATCCAGGGTGGTCCTTTCCTCACCACTAGAACACAGGGAAGATTTTATGGTATACAGAAAGGGAATGCAGAGTCACTTTTGGATAGGAGAGGCAGCACACATCTTTAGGAGCAGCATATGGAGAAAAGGAACCTGCTTAAATTCCAACTTGCATGGATCTGTCCCGGTTGAAGTAGAAACAGCAGTAGCAAGAATGGTAACAGTATTGCATATTTGATAACTCACTTCTTCTACTCTTACTTATTTATTTATTTACTTTTATCCATTTTTACCCCTCCCCCCCTCCATTTTTGCTGTTTTTGTGTCCGTTCGCTGGGCAATTCTCTGTGTCCATTTCCTGCCCTCTCTTCTCATCCTTCTCCTCCTGTCTTCACTGGGACTTGATCCTTGGAACCTCCAATGTGGGAAAGAGGTGTCCTACAGCTGTGCCACCTTAGTTCTTGGTTTTTCGGCGCATCTCGTCTTGCCTCTCCCTTGTGTCACTCTCCTGTTATGTCATCATCTTGCTGTGGGGCCTGAGGGCACACCCACGTGTGGGGCCTGGGAGGCTCACCCACTTGTGGGGCCAGGTGGAGCACCCACACGTGTGACCTGGGGGGCTCACCTGCTCACGGGGCCTCGCGGCGCACCTGCGCATGGGGCCTGGTGGCCTGTGCGCCTTCTATATATATATTTTTTCGCTTTTTCTGGGAGGTCCCAGGGATTGAATCCAGGTCCCTCCATATGGGAGACGGACGCCCAACCATTTGAGCCACATCCGTCCCCCTGCTACACCTCCCAAGGTTGACCATAGATACCTAGAGTTACAGTCATTTCCCATACAGGATGGTCATATAATAAATCAAGCTTGCTTTATCACCAGCATTCTAAAAACCAGACCTAGGGAGAAAAACTAGGTCTGGGAACACATGTACGGTTTCTAATATAGCGAATGTTTAGCCTACCCTGATTATCACAAAATCAAACAGAAAGAATATTCACATTTCTTCTACTCTCTTGCTAGCATTGTCACTGTTCTTGCCTCCATGTCCTTTCATAAAATATATTTTAAGAACCCCCCAATGTGGCTCAATCTGAATGTCTTTTATCCCTGCTCCCATATCCCAAGCTGCTGAGGGACTTACCTAGCTATCTGCATTGTATGGCCTCCTACCTCAACAGGCCCCTTTTAAATGTGGGGAGATATTTTTAGGTGCCCAGGTCCACTCTCTCTTTCCCAATACCCACAGCTCTATGGTTCTGTCAATAATACCCTCTTTCCAGAAAGCCTCTAACGAAGAAAGAGCCCTTTCCCTTTTCTACTAATCCTTGCATTTGCTCCCTTTCCATTATTTTCTTTTACATTTGTTGATTCATTTATTAAGAAACCCACCTAACTCCTTTCCCAAAGACCATATACATCCTCAAGATTTCCCTGAAAAAATATAGACAGCAAACACCTCCCTTCACTTTGCTTTTCTCATTTGCTTTTGCCAGCTTTTGCCCTTTTCATCACAGCCAGGTTCTAGAAAAAGCAACCACCATAACCTTCTCTTCCTAACTTCCCTGCCCATTGCAACTGGCTTCTGCCTTCATTACTCCCTGGAAATGAATTCTCTGAGGTTTTCAATAACTTCCTTTTTGCCAAATTCAGTGAATTCATTTTCTTCATATTTCTTATTGACTTGTTGAAGCATAGGAAACTAGCATCATTCACTTTTGAAACTCTTTCTTTGGTTTTTATAGAGGGAGGAGCAGAAGGGGTGTTGCTGGTGGGGTGGGGAGCTGGCACATAATCACGTGGTATATCAGTATGGATTTATCATTGGTGGAGGCTTTTCCTTGATAAGTTTTTTCAGAAAGTTGTAAACCCACTCTGGTTGATCCTTTTTTCTCGTTGCATTTCAACCATCTTGGATGACTGCTCTTCTCTGACTGGCTTAAATTTGGTGCCCTAGGAGTGTTGCTCTTGCCATATTGTCTCTTACACAAGCGTCTGGAAAGGTCTCATTCACTCCTATTGGCCCCAGCATTAGCTATATCCTGTCAGTTTTCAAGTCTACTTCATCAGCTCATATCTCTCTCCTAAATTCTAGGCCCCAATACTCAGCTGTCTACTAGATCTTTTTACTTAAAAGTCTCACAGGTATCTCAAACTCAGTATGCTATAAACTTATCTCTTTCACCTGTATCAAACCGTCTTGATGCAGCATCTACTCAGTTATCCAGGTCAAAAGCCTGGGAATGATTCTTGGCATTTCTTTCTCCCTCACCCTCTTCAGCTCACCCTAGTCAGAATCTGACCAGCTACCAGGTTCTGCCAATGGTTTCCTAACTTTATCAAATCTACACTTTTATCTATCGCCCTGTTACTACTAACTCAGTTCTGGCCTTCATCGAGTATCTAACCAGATCCCAGAGAGAATATTTATTATTTTAATTATGGATATAGGCTGTAAATATTATGACCACATTAATTACATACATTACACTAAAGACCTAATGTTCCAGTTTTTCCACAAGGCTTTTGATTGGCACAAGGATTACTGAAATATATCATAAGGATGGCCCTCGACTAAGGAGATTTATGGCCAAATTTTGATTAAATTAGTTAGGAGGCCAAGGAAAACACAAGGGATGGAAACAGTGAAATGACCCCAAAGCCTTCTGGTAGGCAATAGCTTCAATCTTCTGTCCTTCTGAATATTTTATCAGCACACACAACGTGTGAGGAGGCTGTTACTGGTTTGAATTTCTGCCTCTTAAATTCCCCTTTCCAAATGAGCAGTGAAGTAGCCAAGTGACCACAATTCCCACAGTCAAGGTAGGAAGATGAGAAGAGGAAACGAAAAACCGAAATAATTCACGAGCAGGATAAGAATATGTATGTTCCAGTGAAAGGGAAATTCAGGTTTGAGAATGAGCTATCCTTAGGGCTTTTATCTCACTTAGTGCTTATCTTACAAAGTAGCTTAGTGATGATAGAGATTCTGGGCCATGGGTCTAAGTGATAAACTCCTTTTCTGTAGCATTTTCCTTTGGTACTATTTGTGTTTGGGCCATTTGTACAAGGAGGGCTAATGCTGTCCCTACAGCTTAGAATCTTGCCATAATTTCATTAGCTTTAGGCAAGATGAGAAAAGGTGGGTCAGAAAAGGAAATAGCATCTATTATTAGACAAGGACCAGGCACATCAATGGCCAAATTGAATAAGACATCGAGGTAGTGCCCAATCCCTCTTAGCTAATCTCTTGAATCAGCTTGAAGCCCTTGATTTCAAGTACATGGGAAGAGGGAGCAAAGTGTAGTCATTTAGAGTGGCTTTATCCATCATCATCTCAGGTCTCCTGATGAGGCTGATGAGCTTGGTGTAGGGGTTAGACCAGCCTCTGTCATTTCTCTCCTTCTACCTTTCCTGAATTCTTACTGTCTTAGCCAAATAATCTGGATAGGAATGCTTCATGTACTTGCTCTTTTATGCAACTGCTTAGTGTGGACGCCTCTAGGTTTACTGATTTCCTCACTCCCTTAAAATCAGATGATGAAAACTACATTTGAAGCCTGTCTTTATTTAGTATTTTGTTAGTTTATATTCTGGCAGAATATTCACATTAAGGGTCCCACAATGTGGAAGAAACTACCGTATTGCATTTTGAACGCGTGGTATTGATTGCCAGAAGATCAGTTAAATTGTGGTGTGAATAATGATTGGCACTGGCCTTAACCCTTTTGGCTAAAATTGCGTATTTGTCATACTGGCTCAAGGAAGAGATAAACAATTGCTTGCTGATGATCTAACGGATCAACTGTGAGTATCATTTGGCATGTCAGATGAGAGCTAATTTAATGAGCTGCAGTTCCTGCCAATTACCTGGAAACAAATCCCTCCGCAAGCTATTCCGTACATCATCAAAATGTTTAACCAAATTCTCACTTGTGGCAGGTAAGATGATTGGGTGCTTGATTATTCAACGTGCTGTCGATATTATCATGCATGCGTTTGTTCTCTCTACTAATCCAATCACCTTCATTCTTTAACAATGACAAATTATAATATGCAGCCATCCAATTCTTTACTTTAAACTACTCTGTTCAGTATGTATACTAACTGTAAAACAGAAACAACCCCATGTGTGTGGGTTTGTTGAATTGCACATCAGGTTATTTGTGTGGTGCATGATCTTGCCAGTCGGCTGGAATATTAAAAAGTGACTATTCACCTACTGTTTCAATGCTTTAGAAGAAATTCTCTAACAAGAGCTTAAAATCTGAATGACCCTAGGAATGGCGTCAAATAAAACATTAGCTTATCTGTGCTCATTTATTCATCTTTAGGAACACTGGAGAAACAATTGAGTTTGTTTTTAAGATAAAATAAAATAGCTGTTCCTGGGCAGGAGTTTTTTTAGGTGATCATCCATAATTTGTTGTGCTGCCTTTTGTTTGTTGTTTTGTTTTTTGAAGTTGGAATAATTTTTTTTTTTAAAGGGGGAAAGTTTGGGAATGAGATGTCTGGAACCTGACATTGAGTGGGCAGAGCAAAGGATATAGGAAATAGGAGAGAATGGGAAAAAAGGGAGGTAGAAAGGTGAGGCCAAGCGGAAAGAGAAGGGGGAAGGGGAAGGGGAGGACAGGGGCATGTGGCATCCCTGTGTGATTGGTTCTCTAATTCCAGCTTTGATGTTCTGATTTGTTCCCCTAGGACAGTTTAGAGCCTTTGTCTCTTTCTCCTCCCAAATCAACTTCTTTCAAAGTAAGAATGCAGCGGCCTCTCAGATGAGCTTCCCCAGTAATAGTTCCCAGTATTGCTCCTGCAGCAATTTACTGTAACAAGGTGTGATTCTCCAAACTATGAATGCAGTCTTGTGGCATTGTATAACACTTTCTGTGGGGTCTTTTCTTCTTAAAATCAGATGATGAATGTCAGAAAGGTGACATTCAAGTCCCAGCAACTCTCACATTGCAGAAGACTGAGCCCACACAGTCAAGTCTTCCTCTAGCAACAGCGACATTGGTGGTTTTGAGGCCATTTGAAAAATTCCTACCCTGGGTTCTTGCCAGCTTTCTGTTCATATGAACAGCATGGCCGCTGCCGAGCCCTGCCCCATGTAGCCTTTTTTTCCTCTCCTGGGGAATGGGTGTGGGTGAATGGGTATTCACCTTCTTGAATACTGTTTATTTTCAGCATCTTCAGGCCACAGGCTCACCTTATGGATTAAATTGTCTTTTGACAAGATTTTCTAGTAAATCACCAATTAGCTCTCCTGGGGAGAATCCAAATGAGACCTGCTGTTTATTGAGGTCATCTCCATTGTATTAGAAGGGATCAATTATATTACTGTTATTGCAAAGCAAAGCAAAGCAAAGCAAAGCAAAGCAAAGCAAAGCAAAGCAAAACAAACCAAGGCAACCCCAAAACAAAAGCAAGTAAGCAAGCAAGCAAGCAAACAAAATCTTTTGCCATCAAGT
>JAQZBX010011820.1:25352-42240 GCA_029593785.1 Cabassous unicinctus
CCCCCCCCCAGTAGAGAATGAAGCTCTGTGCTCATTATCCTTAAATGTTTTCTTTTCTCTGTATCATCACCTCATTCATTTTATTTGGTCATTTTAAAACTCCCTAATTTGGGATAGTAGGCTTCACTGATTCCTGGGAATAGAACATTCAGTAGGCACAGCTCTGCAGGCCTCAGGCAAGCTCTTTATGATCACTGGGGGTTCTTTGGCACTAAGATGGGGCCCTGGCCCAGGTTGGTGAGGATCACAACAGGCACCCTTCCATTGCTCTGAGGGCGCAAGCATGTCTGAAGGCCATACGAACCCATTTTAAAATCAGGTTTAAGTACTGCTGCACCAATACTTGGCTATTTGGGGCCATGATCTATTTTGTGATTCACTAGAGCGCTTTCCCAAGTAGTCTCTTTTCCTTGTCAGCCTTTGAACCATTTTGCTGCTACAATGCAATGCTGTCCAAAGGCAGGCCAGCGGGAAGATTTCAAGGTGAGGCATGGGCCTTCCGGAAGTGCCTGCACTCTGCTCTCTCTGACCACGCATCCATTCCTTAGGATTCCACAGAATGCAGGAGGTTGCCCTACCCCAGAGACCCTCAGGTCACCAACGTGCCAGACAGGGGCGAAGGAAGTAGCTGGGGTGAGGACGAGGAGCCTGAGCTCGAGGGACAGGTTGGCCGGACAGCTCTGCTGGTGCTGTCCAGGGTTGTTGGTAGCAGACATGGGTATGGAAGAAGAATATTTCTCTTCAGTTTCTGTGTGCTCTGGTGCCCTAAGTTGTGGAGCGTCCAGAACAGTCAGACAAGGATAAGGGTGGTAGAAGGCCAAAGCACGGCTGAACTGTTTCCTCCTGAAGTCTTACATCATTTACCCCTAGTTTTCCTACTCACAATGCTTCTGGGCCTTCATCATCTATTGATTTGAAAAAGGACTTTTGAAATCTGAGACAGAGGAAACTGCCTTTCTGACTGTTGGACATCTCACCTGCATTTGGTGCTGTCTAGAAATTCGGCTAAAAATATGAGAGGGTGAGAGGAAGTAGAAATAAAGACTAAAATGAGAATTTGTGCTTTTCTTCGTGCTTAATTTATCTGTCCCCTTATGTAGTCTACTTTAAATAAAGCTCAGATATGCAAATCTTGGTTTACAAAAGTTATATACTTAGGTGAAAACTTATATAAAAAAATTTATCATATTTTAGAACATACTCCCTTGGTACATCATAATTGTGAAATAACTATCAAAGGGACCATTTATGTACAACTTCTCAGAAGTGTGATTAATTGTGGGAGGTGAGCTACCTCAAGAAGGTAAGGGTTGGCTACTGTGCATACTTGCCCAAGTCCTTCACACATGTAGATGCTAAGTAACTACTGAATTCATAACCAGGTTATTTTGACTGGCTGGACTGCTCTGCACTGCTGAATTTGAAATTGCTACTTGCCAGCAAGGCAAAGTTGAAGGCATAAGGCTAAGCATCAGCAGTAGCTAGATGAGCTTTGATGGGACCAAGAAAGATGGAATTTCCAGGGCTTTGACATTTCATTCTCTTGTTATATAGCAGCTATAAAAAAGTCACTAGCATTTTCCTGTCTTCCTTACTGAAACACACCAGCAATAAGAGAAATGAGGATCCTAGTCTCATGCCTAATTTGGTAGCTTAACTGGTGAAAGAAGCCATGAGCTACCCTGAGCAATAGGGCTCATGTCAGCAGGTTCACCCAAGCAGAAGTCCTCTGTGGAGGTGAGTGAAATGGGGAAATGTTTCATATGAAGGTCCCTTTCCTGAAAAAGCCAATGTGAAAGATTACCGAAAGCCATTTCTAAAGTTATTTCTGTAATGTGCATTTGCTGAAAATGGAAGAAAATGACAGAGGCTAATGTTTGAATATTATGAAACTCAATGTTGTACACATCAGGGCATTTCACACTTAACTTAATGAGTCACCCAGGTGTTCATTGACCAGTTGTTTCCCAAAACTTGGAGACTAATTTCTTTTCTTATGCAGTGGTCTCCTCTGTATGTGTGGTTTTTTTTTTTTTTTTTTAATTTATATGTGGAATATTACAGCCATGAAAATATTACTGATGCAGATTTTATTCCCAGACCATTGAGCCTATTTAGATATGTCATGCTCATAGAAGCTCATGTTTATTGAAGAGGGTTATTAAATTTACTGTAAGATTTCATAAAGACCCTTTTAGGTGAAAAATACAGGTAGAATGTTATGAGTGGATGCTTTATAAACCTTTTACAAGCAGAAAAAAAAGTCCTAAACGCAAATGTCTTACGTAGAAAGTAAAAGCAATTTGTTTTTCTCATTAGGTGCCAGTCGGCTAATGTGAAGATGACAGGTTTTGAGCTCTATGAAATCAGAGCCAGCTTTCTTTAACAGAGGACTGCTAGCTGCTTACATTGTCTATCAAAATGATCGTTCATTCCAAGGTCAGGTACAAATGTATATCTGCCTAGTTTGGGAATGGTTTGATTTGAACTCTAGATCCATTCGTTGAGAGAATTGCAATACATTTAGTTTTAAAAGTGAAAAAAAAAACAAACCCACAAAATATTTCAGAATACAGTCCATAATGAAAGATATTCATCACTGTGTTCATTCAAACTGGTAAAATAAGAGTCTCTCACACTGTTTCTCTTCATTACTATGCAAGGCCTGAACTTATATTTCTTGATTTGGAATGATGCCAGAGAGTCATTTCAATATTTGAGCTTTATACATTATTATTAATCATGATGATGATACACTTTTCAATATTCATGATCCTTCACAACAATTTTATTAGCTATTTCTCCTAACAGCTGAATCAGGTCAAGGAAAGTGCCTGCTTACTACTGACACTACTGCAGGTGAAGAAGCAGAGGCACAGAGTGACACAATGACTCCTGAATCACACAATAGATCATTGCCATAGTTGATATGAAAATTCACCATCTTGTCTTTTTAGACTCTGGCACTGAGTCTCCTCTCACATATTCTCTTTTATGAAAATAAATATTCATATTAGAAGGTTCAGGTGTATTTAGGAAGCTAAAAAATACATACCATTAAGTAGCATAGTGTCAGGCATGTAATAGATTTTCAATAAATATTAGTTGAAGAAATGTATAAATATTAGTGTGGGATTAAAAACATAAGATTGTCAAAATAATGCTTTGTTTGCATAAAAGTAACATATTTTGAGTTAATTAATGGTAATTGGAATAAGACACCGGTTAGTGGGTAAGTTGGATATATTGTATGTCTCCAAATTAAGTGATAAATCACTGCAGGATAATAATGAGAGCATATGTCTCCAACAGCTTTTCAGAAAAGGTGTGATGCTCTAAATGTAAACTAGTGGACCAAAGAGATAGTGAAGATTTATTTCCTATCTGTTGGCAGAAATAGATTTCTTCCCTTGGTCTATTAATGATGATGCATTAAAAATGTTTATATAATAACCTCAGATGAAATTATAAAGCAAATGTACTATAATTGAAATGCCTACAAGCCCCAAAGGACCAAGACCATCGCTTTAATATTATCACAACAGATTGCATTCCAGGAACCTAGCTGTTCCCCAAAAGAGGGAGATTTCACAATGGTACTGCCATATAGTTTGTGACCACTGACAAGAAAAGCACATTATTCCAACACTTAATCTGTACCCATCCGTGTTCATGTGTTTTACTGCCATATTGCTTTGGAAATTCCTAGATCTGGTGTCTTGATAATTTCCAATTTAGGTGCCTTAAATAACGTTCATTCAATGTTTTACTTGAAAATTTAAAACATTCTAAATGTTCTTTCTTCCTAATTAAGCTGCACAGTAATGTTGCCATTTACAGAAAATGACGAGTCCACAGGATTGTGGTCTACAGAGCCAGCCTTGACCATCACTTCCTTCTACGATGGCCAGGAAAACTGGACGCTACTCATGTCCTCAAAGAAGGGCAGGACAAACATTTGCCTCTGTTTTCAGATTTTAGGTCATTTATCAGGTGTCCACTTATTTGGATCCAATTCTTACCTTTTGCTCTGTTCAAATCAGTGATCATGACCAAGAAAAGCAGTGAGGAGAGGGATTTTAGACCAAATAGCAGCACTGGTATTTCTGAAGTCATTGCATATCCAGGGCATGTGGGGCTGTCCTGTGTCTATGAGGGAACTACCATGCTATATCTACATGATGAACTTGGGGGTTCATTTGACAAATGCTTATTGAACACCTATTGTTCTAGAGGCACTATATGGTATTTCTTAGGACCTGAGGGTAGAGTCTATTGTGGTCTCACTAATTAAACATGTTGGCCTGAGTCTGGGTTGGCCTGAACTTAAAATTCCATTCTGATGATGCTGGCAGCTTGGGGAAAGCCACAATGAAATAGGGCAGCAGGGGTTACCCATAAAACAAGCGCAACAGCATTCTGTGCATCATGTTCAGTAAAGTGTTGGGCAAAAGAATGCATTTAGGCTCATATGACAGCAGAGTCTATTTGTCCCTGTCACCTTATCACCTGCTTTGCCAGGGACATATTTCCAATGACTGAGCACATTATTTAAAGTAGATAAGATTAGAATGTTTTCAGGAATCTTTAATGCCCTCCCATCTTGTGAATGATTTCCTTAACAAATTCTGATTTCAAAAGACATGCCTCCTGGGAAGCGGATGTGGCTCAAGTGATTGTGCTCCTGCCTACCATGTGTGTCGGGGGGCATCCCTGGTTCAGTTCCTGGTGTCTCTTAAAGAAGAGAGCAGGCTGGCACAATGGGCAGGCGTGGCAAGCTGATGTAACACAAGAAGAAAAACATAATGAGAGACACAACAAAGCAGGGAGTGGAGGTTCCTGGTGCCTCCTAAAGAAAACGAGCAAGATAGTGAGCTGATGTGACAGGCAGGTGCGGCAAGCTGACACAACGAGATGACACAAGTGACACAAGAAGGAAAACATAGTGAGAGACACAACAAAGCAGGGAATGGAGGTGGCTCAAGCAATTAGGCGCCTCCTTCCCACATCAGAAGTCCTGGGTTTGGCTCCCGGTTACCTCCTAAAGAAACAAGGAAAACAAACAGACACAGCAAGAGCAAACAACGAGGGGGTGGGGAGAAATAAATAAATAAAATAATTCGTTAAAAAAAAAGATATGCCTCCTGAAGACATGGCTGCTAAGGGACAATCAATGTGAATTTTGCCATTTGTTTTACCACTTTCCCCCTTCAACCATGTTCAAAAATGAAAGAAACAAAAACACTTTCATATGCAAAACCAACCCAAACACCCTAAAACGTCTATTCATAAACCACATTAATGTGGAATGGTTTGGATCGCCTACTCTTGGAAAGATTCATGCAACTCTCAAATTTGGAATCATCCATAACTGAAGGTAAGTTAACTGCCTTCCTCCCATCACCATTTATTGGCTGTTTGCTTAGTTGTAAATAACAGCATAAAATCAGAAAGTTGCAGTAAACATGCTTTTTTCATTTCCAAAATCCACAAATCTAGGGGAGAGTTCTCTGGGCTGTTCTCAGCTTTGTACAAATGAAATGGAGAATAATGGTAACACCAATGATAGCTAAAATACAGTGGTCACTTAACTGTGTGCCAGTTACAGTTCTAAGGACTTTTATGTATCCACTCATTTAATACAATAACCCTGTGAAGTAGGTACTATTATTATTCCCATTTTATAGGTAAAGAAACTGAAGTACAGAGCTGTTTGGTCATTGTCCATGATCACATGGCTAGTAAGCCACAGGGCTGCAATATCTACCCAGTCAATCTGGCTCCAGAGGTTGCATTCTTGACCACTCAAATATACCCTCTTTATGAAATCATTCTATTGCTTTGCTATTGCTTATGTTTTACTAATCTAGTAGTTGACATTGAGATAATGTCTACATGCACATATCATTTCTTTGGGGCTTAATCTTTTTGCTTAAAAATTTTTCCTTTGAATATATGCATGTGGTAAAAAACTTAAAGGAAGCAAAAGAATACCATGAACATCTCTCCCACTCCGGTAACCTTCACTTCCCTCTAGCTAGAGGCAAACCCTGTCACCAGTTGCTTGTGTATCCTCCCAGAGATTGTCTATGCACGTAACAAGCTTATTTTTCAAATCCCTTTTAAGAAATGGTTGAACTTTTTGGACATATAGTTTTGAATACCAAACTTCTCAGTGACACCTAATGTGTCCTGGATAACCAAGATACCAAGACACTTAGATAATCCTATTCAGTTGGGCATATTGGCTAGGACAATGCAAGCTTATGCTGTCCCCAGCTTATGGGAAGCACAGCCAAGAAGGTTATAAATGTGACATGTTTAGTCTATGGGGGCCCAGGTAGACACTGTGCTCAGAGCCTCTGGCCATTTGCTACTTGCAGCATCACTGAATTGTGCCAGCAGAACCTGCTTCAAAGACAGTCTGTCCCAGAAGAGTCACACGCATTATTCCCATGAGAACCAAATCCTAGGTAAGGTACAAATGAATTAAAAAGCTGGGAGTTTAAAAAATTCAACTGTTAGTTTAAAAAAGTGTTTTCTTGTTGATCTATCAAATCCACTTCTAGAAATTTATCCAAAGACTTAGCTACATGGATGTTCATGACAATCATTTGGGAACAAATCTAAATAACCAACAATAGAGACTTAATTAAATAAATAACATTGATTCAATAGAAAATCATGTAGCCATTAAGAAGATGACAAAGAATATTAAATGATATAGAAATGTGTTTATAATACATGGCTAAGTGAAAGGAGTCATATATATAGAGAAGCGTATTTACAGAAAAACATTATTTAGTTATATATCAGGAGTATAATAAGAAAGACCATGAGTGAGAGCTATTATGTATAACAGGTATTAACCCTTGTTTCTAGGGGGGAATAGGTGATTTTAATGCCTTTTGTTACTTATTTGAAAATTTAAAAAAATTAACAGTGAATATTTTTATTCATATTGAAAATAAAACAAAAATATTTTTAAGCCTAAAAATAATTGATTAACTCTTGAAGTAATCAATCACAGATTATTTATTCACTAACCAGTTATTTAAATAGCTTCTTCTTAGGTACAATCTAATATTTTTCAAACATCTGCTAGCTTGTCTCCCTTCTACCTTTGAAATTGAACCCATTCAGGATCCACTGATTAAAATAACATGTGACCCCTTCACAATGTCTTTGGATTGTTATCTGGCAGGCAATTAATGTTTTTAATTTAGATGTGTTGCCTGAGCTCCTTTGAACAGTCCCCAGACTCTTTCAGTTTAGCCTTGATGATAATAATAATAATAGATAACATTGCTATATGCTCACCTGCATCAGATGCTGGGAAAAGTGATTTACAAGTGGGATCTTATGTAATCCCTAAGAGTCGCGGACCATTGCTATCTCCTCTTTACAGATGTGGAAACTGAGGCACAGAGAGATTAAGTAACATGCCCTAAATTATAAAGCTGATTACGTGGAGGATCCAGAAATCAGGAACTTGGATTCTTAAACCGTATAAAAAGCTATGCTCCATCTGTATGATTGTCCCAATTTAAGATGTGACGATCTGAGGATTTTAAAGCATCTTATAAATACTGTTTTGTAGACCATGAGATTGAGCCAGGAAGTGGGTGATGTGTACATGCTCGGAAAGGTAGTCCACAGAGAGGCAGACACAATTCGGCATCCCCTGGGTCTCGTCTCTGCACTATGGCACTGTGTTGAAATAATGGGAAAGTGGTTTTTGAATCAATAATGGAGGAGATGGAAATCTTCCCATCTCAGCTTGCTTATTGCTGATTGTGCACACAACACTTGCCCATCAAGATGATTTTCAAAAGATGATTACTTCAGTGTGCCCTGGCCTGCAGGACATAAGTATGTGGGCAGTAGTGGTAAGAGCTATAATTATTCTTAATGGGAAAATATGCAGGTAATGACTTGGGTGATCATGTATCTGTAATGTACCAGTTCCAAAGCCCAACGAAGTAATTAAGCAATCTGCAAACATGCAGGGGGGAAAAGCCTGAAAGGAAAAAGAATCAGAGTCATGCTCCTTTTGAATAAACAACAACTTTCTTAAAGAGGAATAAGAAAACAAATAACTCTAATACAGAGATATATTGTTTTCTCAGGCAAATATTTCTGTATTTCACAGACTACTGTTTGTTGGGGACCATTTTTTCCAAGTTATCAGTTCAGAGAATAGGATTTGTTGTTTATGGGATGCGAATTTGCATACCACTTTGTCCTTCTTGAGCACATTCTCATATATTATTCCATCTCATGCGAAGAGAGGCAGCATGAGGTAGCAGAGATAGGGCCCCACTCAGGCTGGATGTTCTGAGTGTGACTCTGCCTCTTCTACTTACTCTGTGGCTGACCTTACTCAGGTTAATCACTTGTGCTCTTTTTCAGGGTGATGCTTCCCACCTCATGGGTTGGGTTGTTGGAAAATTTCAAGATTATGAGAAAGTGTTTTATACTGACAGAGCTGTGAGCTATACGCCTATCAAATGGAGCCATTACTATTGTTATAGCTTTTTCCTGTTTCATAAATGACGAGCCTGAGGCACAGCGCCTTGCCCGAAGGCACAGAGCTGACTGGGGCAGAGGACTCAGATTTTTGGTTGTTATTGACTACAGGATGGTGTGTTCTAAAAAAAAAAAAAAAGAAAGAAATTGGTCAGAGCATCGATAATAGAATGTTTACTAAAAATGGGCCTTTCCAAATGGGTAGATGTAGAGAAACTATTTGTAACATGCATATCAATCGACTCTAGAGGGGTCCTTTTGAGGAGTGCTGACCAATATATTAGTTTTCTGAAGGATTTATGGAGTAAAAGGCAGGGAGGAAATGGCTAGGTTAGAGCTGTTTGGGGAGTAATTAGCAGCACTTACTGACTATTAAAGCACTTTGTCTTTAGAAAGCAACAACAGAGAAATTCAGAGAGAAAGGTTTCTTTTCGCCTTTGAATATTCAGGATCTCTGATGCCGAATGCAAAAAACGCTGCTGGGAAGTTTTCAGGAGTTTGTCCAATGATTATTTCATGCTGCAGCTTTTAAGTTTCTATACAGTAACTTGTCTCGGTTGTGATTTTCTCACTGTCACTAACAAAGCAGCTGCAGGCCAAATCCGGATTTTAAGAGCAGACCTCTAAAGGCCAACGCAAAATGCTGAAGGATGCTGTTGGCGACCCAGTAGGTGGCAGCCTCCCCTTTGAGTTAGCCAGTGCCTCGCTGTTCATAAGATGCTTGGCGGGGGTGGGGGTGGGGGGTGATTCTGGCTTTTTTAAAAAAAATTCTTCCCCTTTTTTGAGGTATACTGGAGAAAATGGAAAGGAAGATGTGGCATTGAAACTTTTCTCCCTCTCTTATCCATATTGGGTAGTTACGTGTTGGCATCTACATACATTTAGATCAAGTGTTTTGTTATTTAAGGTTGTATTGGGTTGTGTTACCGTGCTGAGCAGATGCTGCCTCTCTCTCTACTGTTGGATTTTTATTTTATTTTATTTTTTATCATTTTGCTTTCAGTTTGTAAAAGATACTGGAAATCTTTGGATAAAAAGGCAAATAGATGTACCACATGCACAGGCATACTCTCTAGATTTTGAAAAAAAAATTATTATTCATTTCCATCTGGGTGGGAAAAAAAAAATCACACACCACCATCCCTCCCCTCCCAAGCACTTGTGAACACTGACCCCTGGTTTGTGGCTGCAGCCACTCCTCACGGAGCTGGGTGTGCTTTCCTTTCTTTCCGATGTTCACACTCTCAGTCCACCTGCAGGGGAACGCCTGTCCCACTCCTGAACATTACGGGCTGGGTCAGTCCATCTACCGCATTTGGGGTTATGGGTCCAGATTCTATGGCTAATCCACGTATCTCTATATGTCCTGGATAAGGCAAAGGAAGGGAGCTGAGCGGGGCAGGGGAGGGAGAAGAAGAGCTGACATTTATTGACTCTTCATTCTGTAGGGACATGTTATATTAGGTACATGTTATCTCATGTCATTCTTACAAAAATGTGAGGGGGTTGGGAACAGGATTGATATCATTATCTCCATTTTAGGGATGAGGAAATGAAGGCTCAGAGAGGTTAAATAACTTGTTCAAAACACTCAGCTGATAAAAGGCAGAGCCAGGATATGAAATTATTTCTAATTCTCCCATCTGATTTTAAGCATGTATTGACAATTATCCTTGGGGCTTTGTAGAATGGGTATTTTGTCACTGAAACCCACCTAATGCGAATGCTTTCTGCCCTGGAATGATTCATGCATTTTATCTTTTTCAGACTAAAACCTTTAAGAACCAGAAATACTCAGTCTTGACTCAACTTGAACCTAAGCCACATTTAATCCTAGGATTCAAACTTGGGTAGATATGTCTAGAGGTCCTGGTGGGCTAATCTTTAAGAAGCCATTTGCATGAGGGTAGAGGAGAAGCCCAAATTTGGTCCACAGATGTGCCTGGAGGTCCAAGGAGAAGGTCAACAAGAAGTTTGTTTCTTAGATTTCCTCTAGTCCAGTCTGAGGGGTAGAAAGAGGAGGCTGAAAAAAATCTCAAAGAGTTGTTTGAAGATTCAGTAAGACACGGGGAACACAAGATATTGGGGACTTGTGTTATAAACAAAGTAAAAAACTTACCAAGGGGTCATGTTTCCTCATTTAAACAATTCCAGATGTACAGTGTCAGCCACATTGGTTTTGGCTTTGACTCTAGCATAGGCATTAGCAGATGAGAATGGGTCGTCTCATCTTGGTGAAGGGGCTGCAGCCAGAGAAATGCTATTTTGGGTTATTAAGGTGGTGCTGTGGGGAAATTCCAGTTATTCTAAGAAGAGATAATGGCCAAATGTTTTGTGTTGGACTTGGAATTTTAAGGCAGAGGTTCTGGCAGAGTCTCAAATTATACCATGAGGGCAACCCTTACTTGATATACTCAAAAGGCAACTCAGGTTCTCACCCATTTAATGGGTCCCCTGAGGTGAGATTCATGAGGACGTAATGAGCAGACAAGAAATCTTGCTTAATTAGGTCTTTGGTTTATATTAACATGATATTAACATGATCTGTATTCCCTCTTATTCCCGCTCCCTGCCATCTAGCCCATTTCTGAAGGGCAGAGTAATTAGTAGGAGAAAAGGGGACAGACTCTATTCAGGCTTGGTAAGGGGAATATGGGCAATGCTTTTCCCAAAATAACTTCCAGAGGGAGGAAGATGAGATTGTTGCTGCCTTCAAGTTTGAAGACCTATTTTGTGGAAGAAAGATTAGACTTGTTTTGTATGCATCAGGAGGTAAACTTGGACCAGTGAGTAAAAGAATTACAGGAGAAAGATTTCAGCTCAATGTAAAGAAGAACTTAGAGATTGTCAAAGCTATGCAGAATTGAAATGGGCTGTTTGGGGAAAGAATGAATTCTCTGCCACTGGAAATGTCCAAACAGCAATCAGAAGCCACACGGCAGGATTATCCTAGAAAGGAAGGGTGGGCAGGATTACAGTAGGTGATCTTTAATGTTCTTTCTAACACTGAGATCCTGAGATTCTATTATCATGTAATTAGACTGTCCATGCATCAAGTTGAAGTAGTTTAATTTTTTAAAAAGTGAAAACCTGTTCCTATGGCTAAAAGAAGTGGTCTGATATCACAAACAAAACAAGAAAGCTTAGGCTTTTCTGACCCTTGGATTCAACATAAGAGGGCCACAAACCCTCTATCTCATGGGTTGAAGAGCTCGTAAGTCTGCTTAAGCTTTCTCCTAATTCCCAGTGCTCTTGTGATTCTGCTTCTGAGAGGAAGTGCACTGTCTCAGTTCCATTCCTGCATCACCCCCATGCAAAAATCAACTGCACACAAAATCAATCTACTCACAACAAGCCTTCTGTGAGTTTGTAGCATTTACTTAAATTCTGGAAGTTACAGGATGGAGGGTTCCACCATATATCTCACAGCCTCCCTTCATCTCCTGGTGATGTTACTCTCTATCTTCCTTTCTCTTTGCTTGAACAAGGAACAAATACTTCATATATATAGATTCTGTGAACACCCAGTCTTTTCAGAATCTGTTCTTCTAACCTGTACTAGTCAGGATTGGCAAGATAAAGCTGCCATAACAAATTAATTCTAAAATCTTAGAGGCTAACACAACAAAAATTTATTCTCGCCTCTTGCTATATAGTCAGTTTGGGTGCTCCACAGAACCACTCAGGGACTCAGGCTGACAGGGCTCCACAGTTTGAAGACATCAAGCACACCTATGCGTATCTATCTCAAAGTGATACATGATGACCCTTCTCACAGCCCATTGGTTAGAAGAGGCCTCACAGGGCCCCACTAACCTTAAGGGGCTTGGAAATACAGGGAAATTATAGACTATATGTTGAGCATTCCTGTTTCTGCCTCCTACTGAAGTAGGAATTTTCCCAACAAAAATAGCTCTCTCCCCAAAAGAATTTTTCTTACCTGCTATTAAATGAATATTTTCTCTTTTGATCTACGCTCCCATTCACAATCTAATGTTGCCACCATTCAGCAATCACTTCTAAGATAAATCCTTAAATTAGGATATTAAGAACTCTGCTGGACTGAACTTGTATTTATATTTGTTGCCCAACTAACAGGGTACCATTTGTAGAGTTAAAATGAAGCCACACTATCCAAATGCAATACATTAGACTAGGTTGTAGTTCACAAATTTTTCTGGCTCAGAAAGAAATAATTATGGAGACATGGTCTTTATTCTTTTAGTTTTACTATGCCTGTATCTTTGGGGCTAGGACTTTCTCAGCTCAATCTAAGATAGCATTGTTTTGCATGTCAATATTTCCACTATTTGAGAATGAATTATTTACTTCTACTTAAAAGATGCTTGAGGATTTTTATTACTTCTGACAAAGTTGATCATAGAAGAGAGATATTCTAATCTATGTTTTAATAGTTTCCTAAATTTGGTCTCTGTCTTTCCAGAGACTGTAATTCACTCTGAAAAGCTCAGGTTTTAGATTTTTTTTGCTCTCTATCAGCAGTATGTTTATGGCTATGGAATGTACTTTGCTTTTCATTTTTCCATAATTGCTATCTCTGGTCTGTAATGCCAGTTAGAGTATTTTGTTAGTGAGGCACTTCATCCCACTTTTTTTTTTTTTTAATTGCTTTTAATTTAGGCTGTCCTTCCCTTGTCTACTTTTTTGTAGATAAACTTGTTCATGGACAGGGTGCCTCAGACAATTCCTATAAAGTAGTTAATGTCAACACAAGTGAGAAATACCTTAGCAACATATGCTATCTCAAAATGCCATATTCATGCCAAAAACAAAAACACAGAAATCAACCAAATAAAACCAGATGAAGCAAGACCATCCACCAAAAGAAAAAATGTGGTGAAAGCATTTTTAGTATTTTTTTTTTCAGTCAGTCATAAATCTTGGAGTTGGAAGTAATACTAGGCTCTGACCCAGGTCTCTCTGTTGACAATGAAAACACTAAGACCCAAAGGGGAAGAGACTTGTCCAAGGTCACAGTGAGAACTCTAAGGGTCAATTGTGGGTTTGGTGTTGGCTGATTCCAGAAACTTTATGCCCCACAAAATCACAAGTGTGGATGTAATGAGAAGGCTGAGAGAGGAAGAACCAAGCAGCCCCTTGCCATGTTTACTCATTCATTCCTTTGCTTAACAAAGATTTATAGAGCCTACTATGTGGCAGGTGCTGCGCCAGGTACAGGACAGACCTGAGAACTATTTTGTGGAAGAAACTTACTCTCTGTATTTCTAACATTGGATTAAATTCATTATTTATCCAGGACCAGGCCTCAGACAGACGTACATTCCTATTTGCAGAATTTAGGCTCTGTAGGTTTACCTCCCCCAAACATGCTTCCTACTCACCATAATATTGACATCTCTGCTGTATTGCACCATCACTTTACAATTAAGGAAACTTACCTTGGACACATCTTTTTTTGGAAACCACCAATTTATTTATAAATTATTTTGCAAAATGTAGGCTCCTGAGGGATAGGCACACAGGAAAGGGAAGGTGGGTGTAGGCAGGGGGTGGAAAAGCTAAGAGCAGGGGGATTTAGGGCCTTGAGGGATGCCAAGGTTGATGGGCACGGGGAGATGCATCTGAAAGGAGAGGAGAATCTGAAAGGGGAGCTGGGTTGTCCCAGCGGAAACTAGAGCTCTAGTTAGATGGTTCAAGAGGCATTAGTGAGAGGACTGTTTACAGAAGTGGGAGTGGGGATAACGGAAACAACAAAGTTTGTTGAAGCACCCAGACCCCAGCTTGGTTGAAACACTAAACAGGACCTTAAACTCCTCTGGAGTAAAGTGGCCCCTATGTTGGCTGGTCCCAAGGGCAGCTTCCTTAATTACCCCATGACAACTTGAAGCTGGACTCAGTGCGTCCTCAGCTTTGTCATAAATGATCTGCTTGCACTAATGCATTTCTGAACAATGCAGATTTTACAGAAGGTTTCTGAGGAAAGCCTTAAGATGCGACTTACATTGCATGTGCTATAATATTTCATTAAAACAATTCCCTTAGACTTATCTCTTCTCTCAAGTCTTTCACTTGGCTACTGGCCATAAAATTAGCTTCTCTCTTACTCTATGCAAGCTATATTGTTGGCAAGGCTATCACAGACATGGGTGAACACTCTGGGAGCCGGGCAGAGGGGAGTTGTGGTAGTTTATAACAGCAGTAGGTTCCTGAGGTCAGATTATGATGGACTCTCCTTTGACATCTTTTTTTTTTTTTAGCTATGTATGCACACTCCATATCCACCAAATATATACTCCCCTATAACATCATTAATATTCTCTGGTATTCGTAGGGTACTACCGAGACCTATGGATGCTTTTCTCTCCAGTTGTAAACTGAGAAAGTAGCTAGGATTTTATTCTCATCTTCATTCTTATCTCCATTCTTGTCAGATTATCAGGAAACAATTTCTTGTTTCCTGACAATAAGAAAGTGGATAACTGTTGTTGCCTTTTCTTTAACTGCTTCAGTGGTTTTGTAGGTGAGAAATCATATTTAAGTTTCAGCTCCAGTGGTCCTGAGACTCAGGGTTCAAGCTGTCAGCAGCTATTGGCAATATTCTCCCCCACATAGTTGCCACATAAGTGCTGTGCTTAAATAATATAGCAGAAAAGAGTCTGCTAAAATGTGATTACACAAGCATTATAGTAGGGTGGGGTTTGTTTTAGTTTCTTAGGCTAATCAAGCAAATACCACGCAATGGGTCAGGTTAAATAATGGGAATTTATTTGCTCACAGTTTGAGGCTGGGAAAAAGTCCAAATCAACATGTCAGCAAGGTGAAGCTTTCCTGAAGACTGGCATTCTGGGGCTGGCTGATGGCAAACTTTGGTCCTTAGCTCATCACATGGCAAGGCAAATGGCAGCATCTCCTGGTCTCTCCCTTCTCCTTTGGGTTCCATTGATGTTCGGCTTCTTGCTTCCTGTGGCTTGCTTTCTCTCTGTTTGAATTTCATTCTCTTAATGAAACTCCAGTATTAGGATTAAGACCCATCCTGACTGAGGTGGGCTACTCCTTAACTGAAGTAGCCTCATCAAAAGGTCCTACTTAGGGGAGTGGATGTGGTTCAAGTGGTTGAGCTCTGCTTGCTACATGGGTAGTCCCGGGTTTGGTTCCCAGTGCCTCCTAAAAATAAAGACAAACAACAAGCAAACAAACAAAAAAAACAACTCAGGGAAGCCAATGTGGCTCAGTGCCAGCTTCCCACTTATGAGGTCTTAGGTTCAATCCCTGGCCCTGATACCTCAACAACAACAACAACAAACAAACAAACAAACAAACAAAAGATCCTACTTACAGTGGGTTCACATCCACAAGAATGGGTTAAATTTAAGAACATGTTTTTCTGGGGATACATATAGCTTCAACCCATCACACTTCATCCTCTGGACCCCAAAACTCATGTTCTTTCTATATGCAAAATACATGCATTCCATCATAATATCCTCCAAGCCTTAAGTCATTTCACAAATAATGCTTAGTTCAAAGTCTTATCAAAGTTGATTATAGGTGTACTCTGTCCTGGTGCCCAATTCCCCTCCATCTGTGGACATATGTAAACTAGAGAACAAGTTATCTGTTTCTGGTATACAATGGAAGGGCAGACATAGAACAAATATTCCCAGACCCATAGAGGGAAAATGGAAGGAAAACAGGGTCAGGGGTCCTAAACGATTCCAAAACTCAGCAGGCCATATCCATCAGATTTCAAGGTCTGAGTGTCATCTATGGAATGATGTTTTGTCCTCTGGGCCTGAGGAAGTGGCAGCTGTACCCCTTCTGAGTGCTTGCACGGAAGCCACGCTCTCCCCTGACACTGGGGCACAGGCCCACCACCTCAGAGCCCTGGAGTGGCAGCACTCTTTCTGAACAACTTATGTGTCCTTTCCAAGTTCTGGGGTCAGATTCACCCTCTCCACACACATGGGTGGGCCTGCTCTCTTGGCCTGAGACGATGTCTTCAGTCCAGACCTCAACTTCCATGGTTCTGCCCTTGAAGTGATTTTTCCTTCAATTTGTCCCTTCTCTGTCCCTTTTAGTCAAGACTGGCAGTGGTTCCATTCATACAAATTACACAGAAAACTTGTTGGTTTTGCATATAGTTCACAGGGGTCCACACCATCAGACAGTAGGATTTCCACAAATCCTTCCTGGATAACTGCTCCTCCAATCCTGACTTGAATAGAAATTGCTGACTGGTTCCATGACCATTAAAACCCTCACATGGAGCACTATTCTCTGGGGACTCACTTTCCAGAAACTCAGAATTTTCCAAATCATCAATTTCTGGTTTCTCTGTGCCCTGGAGTTCATTTCTTTCTTTTTTTTTTTTTTTAAG
>JAQZBX010011821.1:0-25319 GCA_029593785.1 Cabassous unicinctus
CACCATCTTCAAGCTCCTGTCCACCATCTCCAGGCTCCTCGTCCACCATCTCCAGGCTCCTCATCCACCATCTTCAAACTCCTCGTCCACCATCTTCAAGCTCCTCCTTTGGCTGCCTGCCCTCCCCCACCCCTGCTGCTTTTCTCATTGTCTCAGATGTTTTTTTCAAAACATAATTAACTTGATGATTTGATCTGCAGTTTGTCTTCTCTCCCTAATGAGCAGGAACGTGTCCAAAAGGAGAAACGCCTCTCCAGGAGGAGGAGGCCGACTGGAGCAGGGGAGGGGGCCACTGATTTCCAGTCTTGGGGGCACTCCCAGCAGCTCGGGAGCAGGAAACCCAGGTGCTGGCCCCACAGGCACCATCAGGTGGAGGAGAGCCCTGGCCTTTGTGACCCAAGGCGCCTTCATCCTCAGATGGTGACAGGAGGTGGGAGCTCACAGCTGCGTGAGGAGTGCCATCACCCCTGTCACCACTGTTAGGGCTGGTGCTTGTTGAGCTCTGCTTTGGCACTGTTGAAATGCAGAATTCAGAACAAATCCTTCCCCGGAAATATTACAAAGCATAGTAAGCTGCTTTGAGCTCATAGGCGTGTCAGCACGTGAGTTGTTGGCTGCCAGAAACAGTCACGAAGGGTTCACGTTGTGAAGGCAGCTGGCAAAGGCCCAAGAGGTTCCTGCTGGAGGCCGAGAACCCTGAGCGGGGGTCGAAGACCACGGCAGGCTGCACCCGGGGGCGGGGCCAAGCCGCAGAGCCCACCAAACGGGGGGCTGTGGGTAGAGGGGGCTGCGGGGCCCGACTGCGGAGGCGGCACTGGGGAAGCCGAGAGTTTTAAAAATGTTTGTACTGAAGAATCACACACGTCAGCAGAGTGCTCCTGAGTGCAAACTCAGCGATGTCCACAAACTGACGTGGTTCCCAGGCCTCAGAAGGCTCCCTCGTGCCATCGGCCAGTGCCGCCCACCCGCCCCCGAGGGGCTGCGCTGCCCTGGCTTCTCACTGCCAGGCCAGCTTCACCTGACTTTCGTGTCTTATCTCCACGCGGCCACGCAGTGGGTGCTCTCCTGTGCTGGCTCATTTGCTCAGCGTTAGGTTGGTGGATTCGGCCGCAGCGCTGCCTGCAGGCGTTTCCTAGTTCTCCCTCCTGCACGGCGCTGGGTGTGCGGCGAGCCCACAAAGCGTTTGTCCGTTCACCTCTGGATGGACATTGGGGTTGTTCCCAGTCCGGGGCTTGTGCACATAAAGCTGCTAAGACAAATCTTGGGCGCGTCTCTTGGTGAAACAAGCTCGCGTTTCTGCTGGGCAAGTCCTCAGGGTGGGAATGTGGGTCACAGGACCTGCGTGGTGCAGCTCTGGTAGACACTGCCGGTTTCCAGAGCTCTTCAGTCAGCTTGCACTCCTCCAGGCATAGGGGGCCACCGCTCCCGTGGACCCCGGGGCAGCTCTGCGCAGAGCCTTCTCGACACGCCTCCACCCCGCAGTTGTCAGATGAGGAAGTTGTGTTGCCTTGTCTCAACAACAACCTGGGTAGGTTACGGCAGAGCTAAGAACAAAGCGAGGCGGTGCCTGGGGACATCAGGGCTGGCTTTGTCTCGTTAGTGGCAGTCGTTGACCTGGAAGACTTTGGGAGATAAATGAAAACCTCATCTCTGTTTTCACTAAGCTCTCCTTGAAATACAGCATTTCCTCCATGAGGAGTGCAGGCAGCAAAGCACAGGCGCGTTAGCCGCAACTGGGACCGCATCCCCCCTGGAATCCCAGGCGTTTTCACCTCACTGCACAGGTAAGGCAGCCACAGCCCCGCTTGCCAGGCCCTCTGGGGCTTCCAGGGTGTGGCTTCAATGCCCAGACCGGTAAGTCCTGGGCAAGCTGGGACGAGGCGGCCTCCCTCGCTCCAGGTGTTGCAGAAACTTCAAAACGGCATTTGTTTTGACACTGTGACAGTATAGTAGGCATTAGACCCACCTCTATGTCTTAGTGAAATTAAAAATATTTAAATTTAATGAGTTAAAACATTTTAATGACTCTTTCAGTATAATTGGTTTCTTGCAAACTATGTCTTTTATTTTAGGCATTTAAAAGCACTATTCTGAGCAGAGCCCGTAGGCTTGCTTGCCCAGGCTGACAGTGGTGCACATGTCAGGGGTAGATCTTTCATCGGGGTCTTGATGTATAAATAGGAGTTTGCCAGGTGGAGAGGGGGTCAGGGAAGGACATTCCAGGCAGAGGGGCCAGCACCAGGAAACGAATGGAAGCACCTCGGGTGGGACTCTAAAGTGAGGGCTCTTGGTGGGGTTGAGCACACGCTCTAAGATTAGACCTGGTGTAATGAGGGCGGCAGAAAGCTGTGACTGTGAATATCCGCCATCTGTGAAGCAGCGCCTTGGCCCGCTGTCTGAGGGGATCTACCAGGCAAAGCGTATCATTGCGGGGAGGGCCTCGGAGAAGACTTTCTGGAAGGAAGGCGGTGGGCAGGTCTCGGGGGACGTGAGGCTGAGCAGGACGTAGGGCCTGCTGTAGGTGCGCTAATGGAGCACGGGGCAGGGAGGGAGAGCCGCCGCCTCTGGCGTGCTCATGGCTTCCTTCCGCAGCTGAAGAGTGTGTGCTCCTTTCCAGGTCTGCACGCAGGGAGCCATCCCTTCAGCATGGCCACAGCTCCTGGAGCAGTGCTGAGCCACAGACCCTCCTGCCAGGAAGGCATGCCCCTGCCCTTGATCGGAAGGCTTGCTGGAGCCCCTCTCCCCTTCACCTCAGCTGACACATGGAAACATTCCAGATTTTCCAAAGGGACATGGACTCCAACCTTCTCTGATCTCCTGACCCAAGTGGAAGTGACATGTAGCTTTGGGACGACTCGGGGAAGGAAGATGAGGTGAAGGTGCAGGCCAGTGCGTGACTCAGAGGCACCGGCAGTTCTTAAAGGCTCCGGGGCGGCCTCTGAGGGGGCAAGCTCGGCACCTGTAAAGGGAATGTCCATCTGCACAATTTCCCTGTGAGGTGGACAAGGAACAGCTGCGGCCAGCTCCACTGGGCAGACGGAGAAGCTGGGAGAAATGCCGTCTTCTGGGGAAAGGGTACAATTCCACCAGATGGACGCAACGTGCTGATGGAGTCTGTGGGAAGAGTAATTTGTAACCTCGCGGAAAAGGCAATCCCTGGAAGCAGCACAAAAACTGGTCCACAAAGCAACTTCCCAGGCCCCTGGGCAGGTGTGAACTCATTCATTCATTCATTCAAGATCCAAAGCTTTTTCTTGAAGAAACTCTGGCATTTAGGGATGGGTAAAGGGGGCGGAGTTTCTACCACCTACGGGTAACAGGTCGTCGGTTCTTGACGGAATGGCGCTGGCCTCCGGGCTAGCCTACGGCAGGAGGGCAGGCTTGGCGCCCAGGCACGCCGTGATTTCACCCTGCTGTGCTCCTTTTCACGTTACTTAACTTTTTAAAGGCAAACACCGTCATATTACTTTTTTTCAGCGTTCATTCATTCTTTAGCCTTTGATTCTGTGGCCAGAAAGGGCTTGGGCTAAGTATTTATAAACACGCTGGACCCAAGGCCACTGATGCTTCTGTACACACTGTTTTTTCGGAACACCTGTGAGAAAAACGAGTGGGCAGAGAAGTTCTTAGATTAAACCTCAATCTCTGTGTGTCAACCTCGCCTTGCCGTCTCCTCACTTTCGTTCTCAGGCAGGTAATTCTATCCTTTAAAAAGCACATTGGCTTTGTGAGATGTAATTGACATGCCATGGAGTTGAGCCTCTTAAAGTGTACCCACAGTCCATCACCACTTCCTAACGTCCGAGCATTTGCGTCAATCCCAGAAAGAAACCTGCACCTGCTGGCTGTCACTCTCCCTTCCCCTCAGCCCGGGCCTTGGAAACCACGACCCACTTTCGGTTTCTGTGGGTTTGTCTGCTCTGGGCATTTCCTATAGAAGGAATCAGCACATCCGTGGCCTTTTGTGTCTGGCTTCCTTCACTCAGAATGTGTTCAAGGTTCATCCATGCTGAGCATGTATCAGAGCTGCTTTCCTTTTTAAGGCCGAATAATAGCCCGTTGTACGGTTAGCAAGGTTTTACCATGAACCAGGCACAGGCTGCCCTTGCCCCAGAGGATACCAGTTCTCTTCCATTTTATACTGTGGTTTTACTCTTGCAAACTGGGAGAGACTTAGTAGAGCCACGTTCATTTGTCCAATTACTCTTCAATGTAATTACGCCAAGGTCTGATGAGGGCTTTCGGCATTTTCATAGCTTTGTTGGATGGAATCCTGGTTGACTGGTGAGTGCCTCTCCTGGCAGGCTCTGGGCAGTGTGCCCAGCCAAGCTGGTCAAAATCAGATGTGCAAAAAGAAAAAAAAAGATAAAAAAAAATCAGATGTGCAGCAGAGCAACAGTGAGTCTCAGAGTGACAGCTATCAAAATCCTCAGAGGTGAGGGTGGCCTCCGGCAGGTAGTACGGGGCAAGGCTCATTCATTCTTTTCTTCATTCATCAAAGGTCTGGAGCTGTTTCTTTTTTTTTTTTGTACTTGACTTTATTTTTTCTTTTTGGTGTACAGTTCTACAAGTTTCCCTACCCCCTGCCCACCGCTTGCTGTCTGTGTGAATTTGCTGGGTGATCTTCTGTGTGGGTTTCTTGCCTTCTCTTCTCATTTTTCCCCTCCAGGCTTCACTGGGATTCGATCCCAGGGACCTCCGATGTGGGGGAGAGGCACCCTGTCACCTGCGCCACCTCAGTTCCTGGTTTCTGGCGCGTCTCGCCTTGGCTCTCCCTGCGTCTCTCTTCTGTTACGTCATCGTCTTGCGGCCCAGCTCTCCCAATCTCCTTTTTTTTTTTTTTCTTCAAATTTTTTATTATACCAGGAGGTCCCAGGGATCAAACCCAGGTCCTTCCATATAGTAGGCAGACACCCAACTACTTGAGCCACATCCGCTTCCCAAGGGCTGTTTCTTTTCTTTTCTTTATTTTTTTGGGTTAGACCGTGGGAATGCATTAGCTTCAGTGTGAGGCCGGGACAATGTCTCAATCAAGGCACCATCAGGCAACGCTTTCTTCCTGAAGACTGGCTGCCAGCGGTGCTGGGCTCCTCTCCGCGAGAAGAGGCACCTGGCGACGTCTGCTGGGCCCTCCCTTCTTTCCCAGGTTTCGTTGCTTTCAGCTTCTTGCTTCTCCGTGTGTACCATCCTGTTGGTAAGGGACTCCAGTGAGAGGATTAAGACCCTCCCATTTGGGCTGGGCCACACCTTAACTGAAGAAGCGTCACCAAAGGGTCTTACTTACCATGAGTCCACAGCCACAGGAGAGGACTAACTTTAGAAATGTGCCTTTCTGGGGGCACGTACGGCTCCAAACCACCGCAGATGGCCCCAGATCTCGCTGCCGCCTGCCGCTGCCTGCAGCTTGCCATTGTCCCTCCACCAGCACCTTACTCAAGTCATGTCTGCTCCGTCTCCCTCAACAGAATTTTCTCGAGAAAAAGTATCTGCGGATTCACACTGACATTCCCAAATCAAATCTAGGGTTGCAGAACTCTTAACTTGTTGGAGGCACTTGTTCTCTTACCTTGGGAATACTGGCTCTTTAGGACATCAGCTACTTGCCTGGCACCAGGGTAGATTCTTGAGGTGCAACTGGTCCACAGCACTCTCCTGACTGTCTGCATGATGCTGTGTAAACAACAAACCCACTGTGTGCCCGTCAGCTCTGGAAGGCAAGGTAGAGAGGGGTCTTCAGAGTGGTTTGAAAGAAAAGGCTCCCCAAGCAATGAAATCAAAGGAGAGTCAGAGACTTCCAGAGGGCATTGGCTAGAAAACGAAACCATGGAGCCCCTGCTCACTGGCCGCTGGTCTCTTAGCGTGGACAACGGGCAAGGCCAGCTGGCACTCAGCTGGGGGCCTGGGATCCTGGAGACTTCCTCAGTGGGGTCCCCCTGTTGGAGCTGGGGCCGTGGCATGGAGAAACCCGAAGGGCCACATTCCATGTGTGGGCAGCCACCGAGGGCAGGTGACGGGCACGCCTGGAGTGAGGGAGCACGAGAGAAGAGGACCTCGATAGCGCCCGCTGGATCACAGCTAGCGCTCCCAGTTTCATGTCAGTTAACTCATAATCAGCGTGACGCTAAGCCAGGCGTGTTTGTAATGTTTGGTGTGTGACAGGAACATGACCCGGCTTAGAGTTTTGGGTCTTCATGGCTATGACCCAAACGAAACAAACTTGGGTGATCATGAAACTCTGCTTTGTGCCAGCCAAAGGGGCACGGGGATTGGATTTTGGGGACGGTCTCCAGTTTTTCCGCTTGCTGCGCCGTGGGCACTGCTAGGTAGCTCCATTAGCAATGCTAAGGTGGAGTGGCGGGTGGAGACCCAGGCTGTGGCGGGCACAGGGCGATGCAGACGACCATATCTTTTTTTTTCTAAGATTTATTTTATTTTTATTTTTATATTTATTTTTGTGCTCG
This sequence comes from Cabassous unicinctus, assembly GCA_029593785.1. Lineage (NCBI taxonomy): Eukaryota > Metazoa > Chordata > Mammalia > Cingulata > Chlamyphoridae > Cabassous > Cabassous unicinctus. The sequence goes on from JAQZBX010011821.1 coordinate 6,462, forward strand.
CTGTGGCTGTTTGCTGTGCATTTTCCTGTGTCTGCTTGTCTCCTTTTGTTGTGTCATCTTGCTGCGTCAGCTCGCCACACTGCGCAGGCCGTCAGCTCACTGTGCTGCCCGGGCCGGCCCACCTTCACCAGGAGGCCCCGGGAATCAAACCCAGGGCCTCCCATATGGCGAACGGGAGCCACCTGAGCCACAGCAGCTTGCCCCAGATGACGGTATCATGACTACGAGAAAAGCAGCATTGCCACAATGCTCTGGCTGTGTGACCCTGGGAAAATGACAGAATGTCTCTAGACCGGGGATGAAAACCACGGACCCTTTCCCACGTCCCCACTCTCCTGTGCATTACGTAATAAACACATCACCCCGCACCAACACGGCCCCACAAGAAGAATGTGTTTTTGAATTTCAATTCAAGCTCACGGACCCCCTGAAACCCCTGGCTAAGAACCCCTGCCCTAGACCACTGGGCTCCTAAATGGGGATCGCTGTGAAGCTCAGAGGAGCCCACTTATGCCAAGTGCTGGGCACAGGTGCAGCCTTAAAGCCTGCGGGGTTCCTGAGAAAACTACAGCTGGGGGCCCCAGAAGACGTATCGGCCAGGTTATCGCATACCATGAGAGGAGTTAGAAATAATAGTTTTCATTATAAAAATATTTGGCCAATGTAAATTCTTTGGAAAAGAGAGAAACAATACAGAGGAACATAGAGATCATGCCACGCCACCACCCAGCAATAACCACTGTAACATTAAGACCCCTGTATTTCCGGTATTTTTCTGTATATTTATAGATTTTATTTCTTCATTTTATAAAATTTGGATATACTGCCCTTATAGATTCATACTCTGATTTTCAGTTAAAATTATATTATGCGCCCTTCCGGGTGGAGTGAATACTTTTCCTGAAGCGTGATTTTTAGGTGCTGTGTAGCATTCCATGGCACAGACCACCAGTGGCTCGGAGGTCGGATCTTAGAAGCTAGAGCTGACAGATTCTCAGTGGAGGCGAGAAGGCTGCCCTCACTAGACTGGAGGCTGCTGCACACGGGCACAGGCGGCAAGAAATTTCTGCAGCACCAGACACTTTCTGGAAGTCCATTAGAAAGCAGCTTGGAAGTAGGGGTGTGTGTGGGGGTAACTGGATGTGGGGACCCAGGGAGGAGGTGAGGAGAGGCCACCGAGGGGGGTGATTTGATGGGGACTCAGGAGCAGGGGCTGAGCCGGAAGCCGGCCCACCAGCCTGGCCTTGTCGAGAGCCCCTTTGATGAGGTTTATCAACAGGATGCCTTTCCTGCAAAGCCTTCACCGACTTCTCTGGGGAGCCTGGGGGGCAGGGCTGCCTCTCACATCCACAGGGCCTGGAGGAGGCTCCCAGCGGAGGCCTCTGGCCCCTGGGCGGCTCCTCTCCCCACCCTGGCTCCATCCTGGGTGAGGGGCCTCGCGTTCAGAGGCATGGACGCCCAGGCCTGCATGCCCTAGCTGCCGTGTGGCCTCTGCCCCAAACAGCCACCCTGGTCCGCCCTCCAGACACTGAGGTGGCACCCGTGGCAGGGTGGACGGAGACCAGGCCTGCACGGGCTCTGGGCGTTGGCTTAGGGCTGTTTGGGGGGTACCTGGAGTGTGGTCAAGGAAGGGGGATGGACCGTGGGCCTGGCAGTGGGAGCCAGCGCTGGGCAGGCCCGGTGCCGGGGACTGGGAGGACGGTGCAGGGCCGCTGATGCCCAAGTTGCCGCCCCGTGTGGCCTGTCGGAGCACCAGGAGATGCCGGGCCCAGGAGGAGCCCCGGGTGCCCGAGAGGAGTGCCTCACCTCCTAGACTATCCCTCTCGCCCCCCTCCCAGGTTCTCGTTTCACAGGCAGGTTGTGGTCTCCCCATCGGCTCGTGGGCTCTGCAGGGCGGGGGCGGCCTGCCCTTTTGCATTGGCTTCTGGTTCCTCGTTTCTCAAACTGCAGCCTGTGGACCAGCGGCACCTGGGAGTTGGTTAGAAATGCAAATTCTCAGCCATACCCCAACAATCCTGAGTCAGAAACTCGGTGCGTGTGTGCGCGAGTGTGCATGCAATGTGTTTAACTGTGTGTGTGCATGTGTGCGTGTGCACGTGTGTACATGCAATGTGTTTAACTGTGTGTGCAATCTAACAGTGTGTTCACGTGTGTGCAATCTGTGCTTAAACCCTCTGGCCCGGGGAACGATCCCACTGGAGTGGAAGGACAGACCCCAGCTTTTCTCCAAGGGCAGGATGCTTATTTGGACGCAGCCCCAGAAAGAGGAGGGCAAAGAGGCAGCCCCTGGCAGCTCTGTGCAGCCGGACTGTTCCACTTGTCGCCACGTGGACTTCCAAAACTTGACTTCTATTTTTTTCTTGGTTTCTTAGTAAAAATTCCTTTTGTACAACTTGGACTCACAGGTGTGGTAAGGAAGTTGGGGGCTCAGGAATGATCCAAATGGACAGTATTCCCTCTGGCCCTCCAAATACCTAGGCTTTGAACGCTTTAAATCTTCTCAGTGGTCTATTTTTGAGGAATTCTGATTGGTAGGTAACAAAGAGTTTGCTTTTTTAAATAATTAGAAAAATGGTTTTAAAAAAAGGTAGAGCGAAAATAGCTCTATAAATTTTTATGCTAAAGATTAGCTCTGAGGTTAACATGAATGAGCGAAGCTTTGTGAATGTGTATGTCACTTGTTTTAATATTTTGTGAATGATGGGATTTCACGACGCCGATTTCTGTCTTTCCTTTCTTAATACAAAATGGATCCACTGGTGACTGTAGGACATGGGTATCTGCCAAGGTATCGATAAGCACTGTGATTCCAATCACTGGCACTTCTTGGGGTCACCTCTGCGTGTTAGCTGAATAACTCTGCCCAGGACAAGGGCGGCTGCCTCAGCCCTGGAGCCTCCCACTTAGGAGGCAGGAAACGTGCAGAATGAGCAGGAAGTGTGTGATCCATGAAAATGGTGCTGGATTTCAGTCCAAAGAGAGTGACTGCCACTGGGAGCTCCTGGGACCCGAGAATATTTTATAGCCCGAGTTAGGAGGGCACAAAGTAGGTCCTTTAGAACTTGTTAAATTTCATTTTAATCAAGAAAATCCTCTATTTCTACATCTAGGAAAAGCTTCCAGCATGCAAGGACTGTGTGCCTTCTGCAGTGACACCCCCTTTCTATTTATCCGGTGCCAAGCACACTTGGATACTGGTGGGGAAAATGAAGAGGCAGCAGAGGGACGCTGGCCCGTGCCTGGGAAGCAGAGGGGAGAGCAGCCTGGAGGACAGTGGCCGTGAGACACAGCGGCCGCCTGCTCAGGCTAACTCCACGACAAGCCTGCTGTGAAAGGATGAGCACTGAGAGCGCTGCTGCCAGCACCCCGGAAGGTGCGCGCTGGAGCTCCTGTTTAATTCTAGGCTGAAGGTAAACATTTATAAATTTTTTACACATCAAAACAAGTTCATGCAAAGTTACAAATATAGAAAATAGAGAGTACATGCGTATTTCAAAGACCAGGTATTGGTGTCCACGCTGGATTTTTATACAAAACTATTCAGTGCACATTGTAAGGCCAAGGACCACGCAAAAGGGGTTCACATATTATTTAGTATCTTACAAAAAACAGTGAAAGCAATAGATGCCCCAGTTATTAACTGCTCCAAACAAAACTTCATATTCAATATATATATACTTTACATAGAATATCCACCTAGTGCAAGCCAGCGACATTGCAGATAGTGATACAGCTATGCTAGAGACAACATGGAACGATTCAGGGAGTCACCCTACCTTGCTTAAATAACATTAACAACTTCTTCTTCCACTTTGAATGGATCACACACAGGTCGTCTCCAATCTGATACTTTTTAAGACTGTCTCCCTATTCTTTGACTCAACAGCCAATTACAGAAACGAACAACTTGACCTAATTCTAATTTCTGGCAGTTACGATAGAGCAATAGAGAAGTGCAAGCGTTTCCTTTGCACACTAGCCATTTCCTCCTAATGGGACCCCCTCCCATCACCCTGCCTGTAAGAACTGCAGATTCCACTATGGTAAAACCTCCTGGCTTCACCCAAACAAGGTGAAAGAATTCAGGCAAATGAACAAAGGAGACTTGCCTCCAGTGTCCAGAATCTAGTCTAATTTGTGCTGCCTTAATTAGCTATGATTTATGCTACTATAGAAAGGAATGGCCCACGCAGGTGCTCTGAACACCAACGGGGCGCTGCCTCCTTGGGGCCCAGCGGCTTGCTCTGCATGAGGTTCCTTCCGTGAAAACGCCCCTGGTCAGAGGTCCAGCGCTGCATCAACACCCACCATGGGGGCAAGCGCCGAAGCGTGGTCTGACCCCTGTACGCCAAAGACCCCCCAGCTGAGCCCGCAGCCCCAGAGCTAAGGATTTCTAGGTTTTTTGTTTTTGTTTTTTTCTGGATGAGTATCATGTGGCCTTCTTCCAAATCTGGTGGAATGCTGTTTGATCAGGAAAATGCAGTCAGGTTTTCTTAGAATGGGTAAAACAAATGTCTCCAGATTGCTATGAAACTGCTGCTAAGCTAGGGCGTCACTCTGCTGGGTTGCCCTGGAGATCTGCAGGCATTTAAAAACGGTTTTGAGATGCGTTTTAGCTTCAACCAGTCTCGCGAGACAAAAAGAGCAGCCGACGCTAACCAAGGGTTATTTGCAGTTATTTTCTCAGGAGCTCGGCCTCGGCCTAAGCAAGGGCTTGACAAAAGGGGCGTGAGGAAACAGGTCCTGCGTCTCCCTGCCCTTCCCACTCAGTGCTACGTGGATCGACCTACGGGGGACACAGAGAGAAGCCGGACGAGACACCACCACCGCCAGGGCTGCAGGCAGACACCCCCCCACGCGGCAGAGCCCCCCGGGAGGGGCAGGCGGGAAGCCCCTCCTCAGCCGGCCATCAGGAAGAAGAGGAGCGCGACCAGGAGGCCCAGGGGGGTCGGGGAGAAGACCACGGGGCTGCAGCCCCTCTGGTACGCGGCCTGGGACTCCCGCTGGTACTGCGTGACGCACATCTGCTCCACCACGCGCTCCATCACCCGCACGTCGGTCTCGGTGAAGTTCTCGCCCTTGGTGGTGGTGGTGGCCGTGTGCTCCTTGATGGTGACGTTGACGCAGTCGCGCACGAAGCTCTGCTCGCTGCCGTACTGCTCCAGTGGCCGGTAGTACACCTGGTTCGGGTACCGGTACATGTTTTCGCGGTAGTAACGGTCATCGTAGTCGTTGCTGAAGTGTATGAGGGGCCTGCTCATGGCGCTCCCCACCAGGTAGCCGCCGAGGCCCCCCACCACCGCCCCGGCCGCGGCAGCCCCCGCCACGTGCTTCATGTTGGTTTTCGGCTTACTGGGCTTGTTCCACTGACCGTGGCTGCCAGCACCTTGGCCCCAGCCACCACCGTGGGGCTGACCCCAGCCACCGCCGCCGTGGGGCTGACCCCAGCCGCCGCCGTGGGGCTGACCCCAGCTGCCGCCACCGTGGGGCTGACCCCAGCCGCCGCCCTGGGGCGGGTAGCGGTTGCCTCCAGGACTCCCCTGGCCCGGGTATCGGCTCCCCCCAGTGTTCCACCCTCCTCCAGGCTTTGGCCGCTTCTTGCAGAGGCCCAGCTCACTCCACGTGGACACAAAGAGAAGCAAGATCCAGCAACCTACGTGGCTTTTCACCATGATGACGAACCTGCAGAACGAAGCAGAGAGCAGAGTTTGTGTTTGTGCTGACATCACCAGCGGCCATTTCCTCTGCATGAATGAACAAATGAACGAATGAATGAACGAACAGCAACGGTGTGGGCTCCTTGGTTACAAATGCTCTTTGCGCTCTGCACGGCTAGTCGTGGTACATAAACGGTTAACAAAACCCCTTCTCCTCTAAGGACAAAGCTGACCTTAAGCCCACTGCCAGCTCTGCTTCTTGGAAACTTGATAGAGGCGAACGCGGCCACATTGCTTACAGTAAAAATAACCGCACCTGGCACGCTGCATCTGGCCTGGGAGGGTGACAAGTGAAACACAGCTGGCTGGGTGGCCACAGCCCTGTAACGGGGCATGGCCTAGGCGGCCGTGGAAGCTGCTCCTACGTGGCTGCTGTAGGGATCTCGGCTCCTGGGAGCACAGGGCTTCCATGCCCGGGAACCTGTTACCCGCCCACATGGGTATCATCCCCTTGCACCAGAGCAGTCACTCGTGGGGGCTGGGGGTGGAGACACCGTACTGGTTGTGCTCCAGTGAGGACCTCCCAGTGGAGAGGAACTTCTGGGTAAACTGAGGCCAAGGTGGCCTATGGACGTCTTGTGAGTCTCACGTCTGGTTTGAAAGGCCCCGGGTGGGCACTGCAGCAATTCACTACCTCGGTAATTAGAGCAATCAAGTAACTGCTTACTAGTTAATTCACTAGTCGATAACTATCACTAACCAATGCTGTCCCTCATGCGCAGAGCTGCAAGCAGGGGCTTGGGTGGTGCCTGGCACAGGGCAGCATACAAGAGGCGCCTGAGCGAAGGAAGTGACGCCCTGAATGCAGGCGTGCTGAGAACGTCCTCAGAGGGATTCTCAGGATGACGTCCAGAGACAGGCATGGCACAGGAGTCTGCAAGCGCACCCTGACACCATCTCCTTCTCTCTGTGCACGCACCCAAGTACACACGCACCGGGACCCGGGGTGGGGTGAGAACGGCAGCTGCTCAGGGCTCTGGCGCGGTTTAGCTCAGCAGTCACTGTTTATGAGTGACTTCTTTTCTTTCTTTCTTTCTTTTTTTTTAAGGAGGTGCCAGGGATCGAACCTGGGACCGCGTACACGGGAAGCAGGCGCTCAAATACTGAGCTACACATGTTCCTTCTTCTAATTTTTAGTACAAAAGAAACGCTCCTTATCTGAAAGGGCTAGCACAGTTTAGGGGGAAAAAAAACCTCCTGGATGGTAGTTCATAACCCTTTATGGAATCTACTTAAATAGAGTAAAAATCTCCTTTGAGTTTAAAAATCTTATCAGCAGAGCTCAAACGGCCGCCACGTGCCAGAAAACATAAAATGCCACCACCTGTAACACTGATGTTACTCTTGTTCCCCTCAGGGAATATCTTCAAATAAAAGTGCATCAAAATATTAGAAAACGAGTTTTCACATCCTTCAGAGCTAAAGATTAAATTGGAGAATATGTATAGGAAGAAGAAATGTTAAACCAATACGTGAATTCACATTCCGTCTCTGCTTCTGTCACTCCTGAAATTGGAAGAGCTGTCCTGGTGGTAAGAAGTGAATGAAAAGATATTTATAGCGAGGTAAGTCTAGCCAGATGGGGCCAGTTAGGACTTCTGGAAGCTCTCTGGGGTCCTGGGACCTGCTGGCCCTTGCACCCGCCCCTCCGGCGCTCCCATGCTGCGCTGGCTGCCTCCCTGTGCCACCCTCTGCTTTCGGTCGGGCCGAGCTCTTGGCCTCCATGCTGCCCACACTTGTGTCTGAGCACCTCAGGGACGCAAACCTCAGTCTGAAGGGCTTTCACTCACCCCCACGAGCCAAACCCAACACCTGGAGTTACCCTGAATTTGCTTTCTCCATATATTGAATCTATCACGCTCGTCCTATCAGCTCTACCTTGAAAATAAATCCCAAATCCCACAGGTTCCCACATTCTCCAACACTATAGCCACCATCTCTGGCCTGAGTCGTCCTTCGGCGGCCTCCCAGCTTCTCCCCTTGCCTGAGGGAGGTTTTTGATATACGGGTTACACGGTGCCACCTCCCCTGGCCCTGGCTTCCCAGATGTACTCCTTACACTTAGGCCAAAGCCCAGAGCCCTGACTGCCGACTCCGCCCACAGCTCCAGCTGCATCTCCCACCCCACCCCAGGACCTTTGCACCTACTGCCAGCTACTCCCTTGGCTCAAGCCTGCTCAGATGTTCTCTGGAGGCATCCCTCTGTGTGGGTCACAGCTGAGTCCCAATACTTAGAACAGGGGCCTGACTCACAGACATGCAAAATAAATGCTGAGGGGGATGGATATGGCTCAAATGGTTGGACGTCTGTCTCCCACCTGAGTTCAATCCCTGGGACCTCCCGGTAAAAATAAAGAAAAATATAGAAGGTGTGCGGGCCACCAGACCCTGTACATGGGTGTGCCGTCAGGCCCCACAAGCAGGTGAGCCCCCAGGCCTCACATGTGGGTGCACCGTCAGGCCCCGCCGAGCCACACTGCAAGATGATGACGTAACAGGAGAGTGACACAAGGGAGAGCCAAGACGAGACGCACCGAAAAACCAGGAACTAAGGTGGCACAGGCGGTAGGACGCCTCTCTCCCACACTGGAGGTTCCCAGGATCGAATCCTGGTGAAGAGAGGGCAGGAAACAAGACACAGAGAGTTGCCCAGCGAATGGACACAAGAAACAGCAAAAATGGGGGATGGGTAAAGATGGATAAAAGTAAAAAATAAAATAAATAAACCTTAAAAAAAAAAAAGCTGAATAAATGAACATGTGAAAATCTCTAATACAGAATAAGGAATAAAATAGATTTCTAAAGAGAACCATATTTATGAATTTACAAAGCATTTCAAGACCTTCTGGGAAGCGGATGTGGCTCCAGCGATTGGGCTCCCGTCTACCATATGGGAGGTCCAGGGTTCGATTCCTGGGGCCTCCTGGTGAAAAGCAAGCTGGCCCACGCAGAGAGGTGGCCCATGCGGAGAGCTGGCCCACACGGAGAGCTGGCCCATGCGGAGAGCTGGCCCGAGTGGAGAGCTGGCCCGCGTGTAGTGCTGGCCCGTGTAGAGAGCTGGTACAGCAAGATGACGCAACAAAAAGAGACACAGAGGAGAGACAATAAGAGACTCAGCAGACCAGGGAGCTGAGGTGGCACAAGAGATTGAGTGCCTCTCTCCACTCCAGAAGGTCCCAGGATCGGTTCCCAGTGCTGCCTAAAGAGAAGACAAGCAGACACAGAAGAACACACAGTGAATGGACACAGAGAACAGACAAGGGGGGAGGGGATAAATAAATGAATCTTAAAAAAATAAAAGACCTTCTACTAAGCATTAGATAAAGGCCAACGCCTATTAGTCATTAGAAAAACTGTCTAAGCAAACAAGGAATAGGAGAGAATGTCCGTGACCTGATGGAGACTGTACAACGAAACAGCTCTTCCAGGGCAAGCATTCGCAGCATTCCCGTTACGAGGAGGAACAAGACGGGGCGTGCGCCATCGCAGGGCTGGGGTGTGCCCAGTGCCGGGTGCAGGACCGAGGAGAAGCTCAGGCTGTCATCCCTGGCATGAGTGTGGGAGTGTACGCAGGAAATGCAGAGTCAGGCGGAGCTGGGAGCCCGGCCTACAGAATCCAGGACATCTCCCTAGGTCAGCAACACTGACCAGAAAACAAAATTAAAACTAACTGATCATTCACAATTGCAACCAAACTTTAAAGTATCTAGGAACTGGCTTAATTGAGAAAAAATAGTATCTCCACAGGAAAAAATATATTACAATTCTAAAGAACATAGAAGATGACCTAAAAAAACTGGAAAGGCCCTCCGTGGTTTTGTTCGGGACAACTTAGTGTTATAAAGATGTCAGTCATCCCCCAAAGGAACCTATAGTTTCAATAAAATTCCAATAAAAATTCCAGGTGGATTTTTTTTGAAGTGCTAAAAAAATATTCTAAAATATACTTGGGAAAATAAATGTTCATGAACAGCAACGTCAACCTTAAAAGGAAGAATAGAGAGGAGGGAATCTGCTGCATCAGACCTTAAATCTTAGTACAAAGCCATAGTAATAACCGTATTGTAAAAGCTCAAGAACAGAGCGACAGCCAAAGAAACCACAGAGCTGAACTCAGAGACAGGCCCACGCGCACGGCACTCATTTTCCGTAGGGGCTCGATGCACGACACACGTAACGCCGACACCGCAGTTGTGGGGAGAGGAGCGTTTGTTTAGCAGGCAGGGCTGGGAAGTGGGGGAGAATGGACGTGGCTCCCCAGCCCCACAAGTGAACACGGGCTCCAGCCGCACTGAGAGAGGAGGGTCAAGCCTGACGCCAGAAGTGACGGGAGGATGTCTTTGCGACCCGGGGAAGCCTGGAGGAGGGCTTTTTAAACAAACAGCACAGACCACAGTGTGCATGACCGGTGACTGCTGACATAATGAATATTCTTATCCAATGAGGAACACTGCGGACAGTGTTCACAGAACGATCACAGCGTGATGAAAAGTATTTTCAGTATTTAAAACCAACAGGAGAGTCTTTCTAGAACCTACAAGGAATTCTTAAGGCCATAACAGATAGTAATTCCAATAGAAAAATGGTCAAAAGATATAAACCGATAGTGTACAAAAGAGGGAAACTCAAAAGGAGATGAAAAGATGTTAAAAAAAATCATTAAGAATCAGATAAAATGAAATAAAAATGATATATTGCTTATACTTATCAGGCTAGCAAAAAACAAAGTTGAGTAACGCCAGGCAGGCAGGGGTGTGGGGACTGGGAAGCCACATGGCTATCAGAGGAGAGCAGCCAGGCACTACACAGTCAAATCAGTCTGTTCCCAGGTACACATGCCAAAGAAACCCTTACACAGACCAAAAAGACTCGCAGCAAGCATGCACACCACAGAGCACCAGGCACTGGGTTAGACGCAGCATTAGCTGTACACACAGCAAAAACAGAGCAAGGGGGTGGGGCAGGCAAAAAAAACAGAATCCAATTTTGACTGATACTATTTACACATATTAAAAATATATAAACACACAAAACAGAATTGCACACCATGCAAGTATGCATACAAACAAGAAGACAGACATTAGACGCATCAGAATAGTTGTCTAGTGGGTGTATTGCACAACTGAGTGATGATTATGTGACAAGAATTGAAGCATGTGATTAAGTTAACCTTCTACATCAGAGGCTGAAAAAAAAAAAACCACCAAAACAAACAGACACACAAACACACAACAACAAAAAATAGTTATCCACTATTAGGCAAAAAAGGAAATCTCAGTCAATTCCAAAAAGTTAAGATTGTAAAGACCACAAACTTACAGTTTTACAAAGCTAGAAACTAATACTAAATGTTTGGTTCATAGATCTAAGAACTCCATCTATGTCAAATTGTGCCTCCTGGGTAAAAGAGTAAGTGGAAACCATAACTGCAGAGTTCTGAGAAAACAACTTGTTTGGGATGCAAAGCTTTATCAGAGGACAATTCATAGCATTAAATGTCTTTATTATTGATCGGAAATAATGCAAATAAATCAACTGATTGTTCAACCCAGAAAAAGAAGAAAACAAAGAGAAAATTTCACAATAGACAGTCAGAGTTGTGAAGAAAGAAGTAATAGAGATGGAAGTAGAACTAAAAAACAGAAAAAGGTATAACTTCTAAGTTAAATGAAGAGCTAATTATTTGAAAATGAAACATACACACATCAGTAAAAAACACAACTGCTCTATATTGGGAATGAGAAAGGGGAAATACCTGAGAAAGAAATTTTTAGAAGGATGAAAACATATACAACTTTGTTTTATGAACTAAAAACCTGAGTGAGGGGAATTGCCTTTCTATTAAAATATAAATTATAAAAATTGACTTAAGAGTTCATGCAGCAAAAATCTATGGAATAACTAACATGTGCCAATTTTTAAGGTAGAAAACTTGATCAAAAATCATGGGAGAAAGGGAGGAAAAAGTAAAAAATTCCATATTATAATGTTATAGTTACAGTACAATAACTAATTGATCAATTTAACAAGTATTTATTGTCTTGCAAGGGTCCAGGCATTGTGCTAGGGCCCGAAGATCTGACAGTGAATAAGATATTCAGCCTGGTGGGTCCTAGGACCAAACGGGCCCCCGTGTGTCTGGAGCCCCCCGAGGTAGGTGGCAAGGGCACCAACGAGGCGGGAGAACTGGGGCAGGGCCAGGTCACGTGGGCCTCGTGGGCAGCAGAGGGCAGTGTGGAAACTGTCAGAGAGTGACATAATAGGATTGTTTTTTAAAAAGATCATCCTAACGATTGTAAAGACGAAAACGCAGCGAGGCACAAAAGGAGACGGGGAGACCAATGCAGGAAGATGGCAGCTGGGCCTGGGGTGGTGGCGATGGGCAGCTGACGAGTTCTTTTGCAGAAAGAACTAGAAAGACTTGCCGACGGACTGAAGGGAGGAGTGAGTCTTCCGTAACCAGGCGGATGGTGATGGTACCATCTACTGAAATGGGGGTCGTGTTTGGGAAAGAAAAGCAAGGTTTTAGTCTGGAGGGACTACGCCTGCCACATCTATGAGTCATTCAAGTGGAAGGATCAGCTTAGGAAAACTTGGTAAGAATCTGGGATTCAGGAGACAGAAGCTTTCGGGCCTCTTGGCCTGAGAGCTGGTGTAGAGCCAAGAGAATGGGGGTGAGCCCTGAGGCACAGGCGTACCCCGAGCCCCCTCCACGCAGGCTCCAGCGACGCGGCGCCCAATCCAGGAGGGAACACAGCGAAACAGGATGCGCAGTTTAGTCAAAGAAGAAGTGACATGCTGACCAGCCAGCATTATTTTAGAAATACAGGGATGGGTCAAAAGCAGGAAAGGAACTCTGTTAATAGGCTGAGGAGGAAAAAAAATGCAAGATTCTCTGGAGATGATGAAAGTTTTCAATGAAAACTTGATTTTTTAAAGTTTAAGCTGTTAAAGTTTATTTAGAACTGGAATTTATGTGATCAAAAAGAGCTATCAGAAAATGAAAGCCTACATTCTGCCTTAACTGAAAGAGAAAAGGTGGCCTGCTAAGGCAGGGAACACGACAAGAGCACATGCTACTGCTATTATTATTTTTAGATTGTTCTGGAAGTTCAAGCCAAGTAATAATTTCTATCTGGAAAATCCAGGGAAATCACTCCACAATGTCTAGCTCATTAGGGCTGGCAGGTTTTGAAATCTCTCTCTCTCTCTATAAATCAGTGGCTCTCCAGATGAGCTATAATTAGCTAGAAAATTTAGTGGGGGGAAAACATTCCATTCGTAATGGCAATAAAAAATTCAAAATATCCAAGATTCAACCTAAAAATAAAGAGAGGGGCTTACATGGACAAAACTATAAAACTTTACTGAGAGACATAAAGATTTGAAGAACGAGAGATACTACACTTTTGGATGGGAAAACCAATCTTGAAAGGTACCACTTTGCCCCCCAAATAATCCACAAAGTCAACACAATTTCAGTCAGAATTCACACTCAGGTACTAAAAAAAAACAAAACATAAAATACTATGTATTAAGAAGATTAAAGAAATTTTTTCAAAAAAGAAGACAGTGCAGGGGGTACTTGCCCTGCTAGGTATTAGAATGCATTCCAGAGCATTCTAATCTTGACCATGTGGCGTTGTGCACGAGCAGAAGGACAGAGCAATGGCACTCAAGAGACGCAACAAAGAACAGCCACAGACTATCCCAAGAGTCCTTACTCCCATTTACAGATGGCGATTAAGAGCCCGGACCCGTAAGAACAGGCCCAGGTGGGGAGACGGGATCCAGATGCAGTGAGCCAAGCCTTCCATCCCATCAAGGAACGCGCCAGGGCCAAAGCTGTGACGCTCAGAATACTCTATAACTTCACGTGTCTCTGGTTAAATTGGAGAGCGGCAAGGACCGAGCAGCGCCCCCCACCCCACACACACTGCCCTTGTGTGTGAAGGGAAACTTCTTGTTCTTTCCTGAACTAAGCAGAACTCAGCTGCCACATTTCAGTCCCTTCTAGACGCTGCCCTTTAAAGAATCTGGTAACAGCTGTGCAAAATTTTGCAGAGTTTTTGGGGTGGGTGCACCCTGAGGCCCCTCCCTGGGTGGGGTGGGGCAGAGGATGGCTCCACGTCAGAATTACCTGAAGAGCTTTTAGAAACCAACCCTGCTGGACCCCTCCCAGGCCAATGGCGCCAGGCTTTGGGAATTTCTAAAAGCTTCCCAGGGAATTGCAGTCCCAGCCAAGCTTGGGAGCTGGGTCCCCAGGAGCTTAACACTTCACATTTCACGAAGCTTTTCAAAAGGGCACATTTCCCCTGAATGCACAATACTGCGACAGCAGTGAGTAGAGCAGAACAGGAAAAAAGGACACCGGGATCGTTTAACAAATTGAGGGAAAATTCCCTTAACCTTAAAAACGAGCCCTGCACACGTTCACGCCAGTGTCATTTTATATATGATATAATGCTCTGTCCCTCACCAGGTCAGACACGGGCACGTTTTGAAAGTTTAATAGGCAGCAGTTCACAGCCGTGAAAGAAGAAAGAAGATCCGAAAAGCGAGAGTGGCCAGGTAAGTTAAGAGCACAGTCTAGAAAGCCTTTCGCCTGGGTCTTACCAGGTGGCTGGCAGTCAGGCTCAGGGTTAGTGAGTGCAGAAATACTGGTTGTGTGATTATCGTTTATTACACGATTTCTAAATTGGTTGTGTCCTTATGTAATTCAGCATAATTCCAGAAAAAAGTGTGGTCCATTCCCTGCAAAATCAAGCTGCCCTTCCCGTAAACGACGATGCAAAGGGGTCAGCTTTACGCAGCCTCTCCTGACCCTCACCTGGGGCAGCTGGTGAAGCTCAGCCCTTAAAGACCTGGGATCCGCTGCTCAGCTAAGCTGGATTTGTGCCTCCAGGACGAGACTGCTTCGGCGTTGGCTGCAACTGTTGTTTTGAAAGATATTCAGAAGTCCTTAAAAACAGAAACAAACAAAAAAAACACACAAAAAACCCAACAACTCAGAAGTGATTAATAAATCTAAGAACTGACTCTTCAAAAGAAAAATCTAATATACAAATCAATAAACCACTAATAAATCGATTCAAGAAAAAATTGAATAGTTGAAAAGGAAAAGAGGCGTCTAAAAATGCTTTTACATCAGGAGGAGGCCTTATGCACAGTTGTTTATAAACTTGAAAGCTAAGGAGATGATTTTCTACAAAAAATATAAAATCAAAAAGATCAAATAATTAACCTCTTTAGTCCAAACCAAAAGGACAAAACAAAAAACAGCCAGTCTGAAAGGACGCAATGGCAAAGCATTTTACACATCTAAAGAGCTGATGATTCCCATGTAAGCTGTTCTAGAGCAAAGAAGTCGATGGCAAGTGACCCCATTTATTCTAAGAGGCAAACATGAGGCTGACCCCCAAAAGGATTTTCCCTTCTCCTTCGCTCACAGAAAACTGTGGGTCCATTCCATTTTAAGAATCGAGACCTGTGAAATATTTTAATAACTACATTATTATAGTAAAAACTATGCATCAAAAAAAGAAAATTAAAATCATCTATAATGTCTATTAAAACTTTTATTTTTCTTGGGCTTTCCTTTCAGACTTTTCACATATGCACCATGTATGAGTAGACGGCTTAGTGACCTGTACTAGTCATCGTGTATGAGTGAGTAGATGGCTTGGTAACCTGTACTAGTCATTGTGTACGAGTGAGCAGATGGCTTAGTAACCTGTACTAGCCGTCGTGTGTGAGTAGACGGCTTGGTAACCTGTACTAGTCACCGTGTATGAGTGAGTAGACGGCTTAGTAACCTGTACTAGTTGTTACGTGTGAGTAGACGGCTTGGTAACCTGTACTAGTCGTCGTGTATGGGTGAGTAGACAGCTTAGTAACCTGTACTAGTTGTTACGTGTGAGTAGACGGCTTGGTAACCTGTACTAGTCGTCGTGTATGGGTGAGTAGACAGCTTAGTAACCTGTACTAATCATCACGTATGAGTGAGTAGACGGCTTAGTAACCTGTACTAGTTGTTACATGTGAGTGAGTAGACGGCTTAGTAACCTGTACTAGTCATCGTGTATGAGTGAGTAGACGGCTTAGTAACCTGCACTAGTTGTTACGTGTGAGTAGACAGCTTGGTAACCTGTACTAGTCATCGTGTATGGGTGAGTAGACAGCTTAGTAACCTGTACTAATCATCACGTATGAGTGAGCAGATGGCTTAGTAACCTGTACTAGTCATCGTGTATGAGTGAGTAGACGGCTTGGTAACCTGTACTAGTCAGTTTCTTCCACACACCAGGCCCCAGAGTCCTGATTTCCAATGGTTCCCTAACGCTGCTTTCAGGGAGCGCCATGATTTTCCCAGCCACTGTCTACACAAACTCAGGCTGGCCCCAGGTCTAATTTTAGGTCATTCCCATGCTGAATATCTGCTTTGTTGTCTGCTTCTTCCCCTGCAGGTAAATTCCCAGGAGGGGAGTCCCAGGATCTAACACAGACCCAACTGCTTTAGGAAGGTGGGGACCGATTCCTAAGGCGTGAAGGGAAAGGAACAGACTGACACCCGGGGGTCAGCCCTACAGGGGCCTCAACCCTATTAGCGCCTCCATTTTAAGAATGGACAAAAGGACGATCAGGAAGCCACCTCGCCTGTCCAAAGCCAGGAGCCAGCTGCAGAGCCATCTTTTTGACTCCCAAGCCCTCCAGTCACCTCCCTGTACCCCTCAAGAGGCAAGTTTTGGGGCGACCTGCCAGCAAGGGCTGCGGTTGCCATCACAGTTGTTTCTGTTAATTTAATTGATGTAAAAGAACCTAAATTTGCATTTTCCTCAGTAGAGAATTCATTTCACCGTTTATCTATTATAATCTTGATATTTCCCGCTCACAGCTATGAAAACCAACTGTCATAAAAAATAATTTGCAGATAACATCCCTGTTCTATGCTCTTTGAATTTCTGGCTCTTTTTCACTGAGAGCTTCTCAGTGTTCGCGCAGTAGAAACCGTCTCACGGCTGTTGTTTTTCTCTTCCATCTTCAAATCTACGACAGTTGCCAATTCCTTCAGAGGGCTGATAGGCTAACTGTGTTTTAATTTTTCTTCTGATATGACGTGCAGGAAACCTCTCGTGCCACGCCTGCCCGGGTCCCGCCCGGGTCCCCGCGCAGCCCCTCGGCCGCCCGCGCGCTCCCGCAGGGGCAGGAGGCGAAGGGAAGCGCGACGCCTGCGGCCCCCGCACCTGCGCCCCGGGGCCCCGCGCAGAGCCCCACCCGGGCGGGGCAGCCCCCTGGCAGCCTCCCAGGGGAGGCCCGACACCTGCGCCCACCCCGCGGCGACCCCCGCGCATCGGGGCGCCCCTATCCGCCCCCGCGGCCTTGGCCCGCGCGCCGCGAGGGTCGGCCGACCCGGGGCGCCGGAACCCGCGGTCCCCAGAAGACCCCTCCCCGCGTCCTGGCCGAGCCGGCGGATGGCCTCCGGGGCCGGCCCGGGCTGCGCCAGCGCTGGCGGAGGGCGCAGGGCCCCGCGGGGACGGCGATCGGACCCCCTTGGGGACCACCGACCTGAAAGGGGCTTGCTCGCCGTCCACAGGCGCGAACCCCGGCGTCGTCCCCGCCGAGCAGCGAGCGCGCTGGGCAGGCCAGGGACGCGCCCCGCGCCGGGAGCGCCCGCCCCTCGCGGGCAAGGGCGGCCTCCCCGGGGCTCGGCCGGGGCCCCTCGCGCCCCTCGCGCCCCTCGCCCAAGGGCTTGGGCTCCCACTCGGCGGCGCCCCGCCGCGGCCCAGCTCCCAGGAACCCCGCCGCGACCCCCCAGGCCCCAGCGCTCTACCTGCGTCGCCCGCGGCTGGTGGCGGCTGGCGGGGACCGGGACGGGGCGGGGACGCGGCGCGGGCGGAGGCGGTGCCGGAGCGGGAGGGCCGAGCCACCCACGGGCCACCCGCGGGCCTCACCTTGAGGGCCGGGAATCTCAGTCACCGGAAAAGGGGCTGGGATTCGCTGGAACACCCCATCGGCTCCCTGACTGGCTCGAGCACTGTAAAAATCATCCTTAAAGGGACAATCGGATCCCAAGCCCCAGCCCCGCCTTACGTAATGGAGCGCTGGAGAAAATGGAGGGGTAGGAGTGAGCAAGCAGTTTCTGGAATTTGGATAGCCAGAAATTCCTAAAGAAGAAAAACAAAACATTGCTTCTCTGGAATGGCGCCAATGTTAAGAATTTTTACATCACCCCATAAAATTTGAGGCCTGGGAAGAACGCCTGTTCCTTCATTTACGCTCTGCTCCTTGTTAGATGCAAAAGAGATGGTTAGGTTATTGGTAAATTCACAAATGAGAAAATTGTGCTGCAGTTGACAAGTGGACTCTGCATTACCTGCGGTATCTTTGAAGAAACAAAATGGTGTGTTCTTACTCCTTCCTGCTGAAAAATTAGTTCGGGGTTTGCCTCATTCAAAGGATTGAAGGACGGGAGTTAGTTAGGAAGACCATATAAATTATTACCCAAATTGGGGCACGTTAGAGAGAGAAAGGGGCATTAACGCAAGGCTAAGCCCGTGTGCATGAAGCAGGACTGACCTGGGAGCTGGGCGTCTAGTACCCGGGGTTAGGGCGGGAGGCTCCCCGAGGTTGTAGGAAAAGAGGGTGAAGGGTGTGCAGGCCCTCACTGGGAACAGGGTGGGGACCCAGTGCCTCTTTCAAGGCCAGTCGATCCAGCGATGGGGAGAAGCCAGGGACAGCCGTCCTCAGTGGAGCTGGTGGGAGGCAGTGCCCCGAGTGATACTTATGTGGATGGGGCTGGGGGCTCCAGGTCTGCTGGGAAGGGGAATTGGGGGGCCTTTGATGGAGATGATTCAGTAAAACAGGGAGGACGGGACAGCGGCCAGTCAGACGTGCGCGCTGGGCAGCAGTGCTGAGGCTGAAGCGGGCAGGTATAAAAGGGCGAGGCCGGCGGAGCCCGTGGAGCCTCCCCTTGTCCTCAGAGCTGCTTGTTGCAGGGTGAACTGGCGCCCTGGAGCATCTCGGGTCTCCTACAGGCTCTGGGCTGCTGGGAGGAGAGCTGGGGGCCACCGGGCCAGGGCTGCTTCCGCCTGAAGCCTGTTTAGGACACCCTAAAACCCAGCTTTCCCTCAAAAGCATCGTG
>JAQZBX010011821.1:25419-42225 GCA_029593785.1 Cabassous unicinctus
GGGGGGGGGGGGGTCGCCTCTGCTCCCTGGTGGCCGGCAGCTGGGCTGGGAGGCCGGGAGGGCCAGGTGACCTGACGAGGCCGCCCGTGGCTTCTCACAGCACCCTGCCTCCCCTGATAAGGAGCCTCTTTGGCTGGGGAACTTATCCACGGAAACAGAGGGGCAGGGCAGCTTGAGGTTAGGCTGTTCGAGGCCCTCCCAGCTTTATCAGACGTCAGGTCATACTGGGGATCGAGCCTTCCCGTCAGGGCCTCACCCCACCCCGACCCCACCTGCAGCCCCAGGAGTGGAAGCCCTGCATGGTTCCTGTCCCAGTGCCTCCCCCACCCATAGCCCTTCATGAGCAATGGAGGGCATTTCTTCCTTGGCCAGGAGTGGGCTGGAGGGTCTGCCCCAGGGGCCTCAGCGTGGCCCTGCTCCCCTCCTGTACCGGAGCTCACAGCACCCCAGTCACTATTTGGAAAGCTTCCCTTTGCATCACCTGGGTCCCCGCCCAGTTATTTGTCAACCTCCCGTAGTTCCTGCTTAGCAAACATGGAGACGCTAAGGAAGCCAAATGCTAAATGTACGTGTTCACAGAAGGAGAATTATTTCATTCAGCAGTTACTGAGCACCTGTGTGACTTAGCCAGCTACAGTTCCTGACCTTGGCATCAAAGGGGTTGCAGGAAGTCATGTAGAAAGTGAGCTGGTCAAGCAGGGATTAACAGACCATGGCAAGGTGCTTGGATTTTTTTTTAAGGTTTATTTTATTTATTTATTTCTCCCCACCCCCTCGTTGTTTTTGCATTTCGCTGTGTCTGTTTTTTGTGTGCTTGTCTTCTTTTCAGGAGGTACTAGAAACCAAACCTGGGAACTCCCACATGGGAGGGAGGTGCCTAATCACTTGAGCCACCTCTGCTCCCTGTTTTGTTGTGTCTCTCATTATGCTTTCCTCCTTGTGTCTCTTGTTGCATCATCTTGTTGCATCAGCTCCCCGTGCCAGCCCGTCATGTCAGCTTGCTGTCTTGCTCGTGTTCTTTAGGAGGCACTGGGAACTGAACCCCGGACCTCCCATGTGGTAGGCGGGAGCTCAATTGCTTGAGCCACATCCACTTCCTGTGCTTGGATTTTAATTAAGTGTGAGGGGAGCCCCTGAAGATGTAAGCAGGGGAGTGGCATGACTGATATGCCTCCTTCTTATTCTTTTTAGTTTTTATTGTTATAATGTATATATGACATAAAATTTAACCTCCTTTGTGGTGTTAATTACATTCACAGTGCTGTGCTCCCATCACCGACAACTGCTACCAAAACTTTGATTTGCCTTCTTGAAAGACTGCCTGGCGGATGTAGCTCAGTGGTTGAGCATGTGCTGCACATGTACGAGGCCCTGGGCTCATACCCTGGTGCCTCCTAAACAAACAGACAAAAAACAGCAAAAACCTACCCTGGCTGTTGTGTGAGGTGCAAGGGGCAAGAGAGGAAGGCGGGACGCTAGGCGGCTTCTGCCTGGGGGAAAGAAGATGACAGTGGCCTGGGCAAGGGTGGCGGTAGAGGGAGGATTCAAGCCAACTAGAGCTAGGCCAGTGTCAGAGAAAGGCATGAGGGGAAAGGAGTGAGCGTGGAAGACTTGGGTTCTTCGTGAGCAATGCGCAGCTGGGGGAAGGTGGGGCTGTTATACAAAATGATTAAAAAAAAGAGGGGGGACCAGATTTTAGGGGGAAGGTCAGTTGTTTCTTCCGTGTCGGACCTGTTGAAGTTGACATGCCTGTGTGACGCCCAGCTGGGTGAATCTGGGGACTCTGGAGCTTGGCAGGGAGGGGGAAGGGTGGAAGGTCGGTGCTGAAGATGTACATGTAGACGTTGTGTCTGGGGGTCATTTCCAAAGCCACGGGCCGGGATGAAACAAGGGGAAAGTGTAGTCAGAGACAACAGAAGGAGCCAGGACCCACCCCCGGGGAACGCTGGCAGTTTCAGACTGGTGGTTCTCCATCCTCAGGTGCCTCACCCCGAGGACTTGTCAAAACAGATTGCTGGACCGCATCCCAGAGAACCTGGCTCCGTTGGTCTAGGGGTCGGGCTCCAGAATCTGCATTTCTAGCGAGTTTCCAGGTGACACTGATGCCACTGATCCAGGACCACAATTTGAGGTGGAGGAGGAGAGGCCAGCAGGAGGGCCTAGGAAAACCACCAGGGTCCTGGAGGCTGGGACGGGACGGCGTTTCAGGAACAAGGAGTCAGCTATTGAGAAGCCAGAGTGAGGACGGGAGAGGGTTCACCAGTTTGTACACGCAAGCTGCTGACTTGAGAGCAGCGTCGGTAGAGAGGTGGGGACAGACGAGTACTGAAGAGGGAGAGGAAGGTGAAGGAGCAGAGAGAGCTCTTCTGAGAAGCTGTGTTCTGAGAGGAGCAGAGAACTGGGGCAGGAGCTGGGTGGCTGTGGCTCAAGCGAGGGCTTTCTGATCTCAACGCTGGCCCTCCTCAGGTTGGGCCGGTTCAATGGTACGTTCGTTCCTCAGAGCCCTCCCTCCTCCCCCCTCCACTGTGCCTCCCCCAGCGTGGAGTCGATGGCTGAGGTGTCACATCAGACGTTGCCACAGCCTGCGGAAGAAGAGGGAAGGTCTGTTTGGAGGTGGTCTCTTCGGAGAGAGGAACATTTTCCCCAGAAGTGCATGGGCCTGACTTTGGTCAGGCTGCTGCTGCCTGGGTGGCTCAAGTCTCCCCACTCTTTGAAAAGGCTTGACGGCTGCTTCGTGGCCACACTCCCAGTCCGGCGGTCAGGGCTTTGTGCAGAGCCTGTCCCTGAGTTTTAGATTTTGCTAAAGGCTGCCGAGGCACTATACCAGAAATGGGCTGGCTTTTCCAATAGGGAGGCATGAACTGAAGCCTGCAGTTCCAAGGCTGAGAAACGTGCCCAAATCAAGGCACCAGGTGATGCTCTGTCCCCGAAGACACAGCTGCTGGCAACCCCGGACTCCTGCCAAAGGGCAGGGGACCACGGCGGCGCCTGCCGGTCTCTTCCTCCTCCTCCCGGCTCCGTTGCTTTCTGCTTCTCTCTCGCGAGTCTCTCTCTCAGCTTCTGTGGGTTCTTCTTGGAGCTCCTGGGTCTTTTCTCTCTGTCTCTGTGGCCTCCTCTCCCTGTATTCATCCACTTATAAAGGACTCCAGTAAGGGGATTAAGACCTACCCTGGGTCGTGCCTCACTGAAGCGATCCAATCAAACGGTCCCACCTGCAATAGGTTCACACCCACAGGAATGGAGCAGTTTCAAGAGCACGATTTTCCGGGGTCCACACCGTCTCAAGCTACCACGCCCTGTTTCTGCCTGCATCTCTGCAGGGCTGTGGACCACTGGCCCCCTTTTCATTGCCTTGATGAGTAAGGCTCCACCCCAGCAGCCCCCTCCGCCTGGACCTCACCTCTCTTCTGTGGGGTCCTAGCCCAGGCGTGTCCTCCTCCATGAAATCAACACCTCCTCCCTCCTGGCTCTGGCCCCTCCTGGCTTGTACTACCATTCAGCCCAGTTTTATTATGCCTTAATAGTTGCCTGACAGTCTTTACCTAGGTTATAAAGTCCTTGGGAGAGGCGCTTCGATGCCCAGGTGCAGCAGTTTGATATTATTTATGAATTCCAAGAAAGATATAGGTTAGGTTTGTAAACTGGTCTGTTCCTCTGGGTGTGGTGCCCTGTGAGTGTATCAGATTCAGCTGAGACGTTTTTGATTAAATTATGTTAAGATTAGGGCTTTGATTCCACCATGTCAGTACGGTGTAACTCAGGTTACGTCCCTGGCCCCTTGGTGGGCTGATAAACAGACACTCACTCAAGAAGACACAGAGAAAAGACACATGGAAGAAGAGAGCAAGAACTTTGCCAGTTTTCATCCTGGGGCCCCAGAGAGAGATGAGCCGCTTGCATGATAGTTTATAGCTGACTTTGTGAAGAGACCAGAGCAGCTGAGCCCAGAGAGAGACGAGCCCTGTGCCAGCCTACAGCTGAGGTGGGAAGAAGCTGGGCCCACGGAGCCTTAAGAGGAGGAAGGAAGGAGGGACCAGGAGAGATCGCCCGCCATCTTGCTTCAACATGTGGCAACTGACTTTGGTGAGGAAGTAACCTTGAGTTGGACTCTTTAGGGCCTTGTAACAGTAAGCTTTCACCCCCAGTAAATACCCTTTATAAAAGCCAGCAGATTTCTGGTACTTTGCATCAGCACCCCTTTGGCTAATACACGAGGAAACCTAGTTAAACGATGTAGCTACCTCTCTCTTTCACTCATATGGCTCCTGTGTCCTTTTCCCCTCGGTTGTCACAAAATTTTTTCTTTTCTCTTTCCGTCCACGTCTAGCTGTCAAACCGTGCCTGAGGAATCCCATCTACCCCAAACAGTTTGGTGCCACCTAGACCCTTTGCCACACTTGGGTCCCTCTCCGCTTGCTTTCTTCCGTGTCACAGATTTTGTGGGACCAACTGTGATGCTGTCAGCTCTTCCTTGTCCCCCACCCCCAGGCCTGGCTTCTGACTTGTTCCATTGTTCTGGAGACTGGAGCCTTGCTGTGTCTCTGCTGGCAGATCCCAGGCTCTGCTGAGTTTTCTCATCACCCAGGAGCAGCCGCTGCCGCCCTCGCTCAGCCCTCGGTGTGTACAGCAAGCTTTTATTCTCTTGGATTGTACATAAGGCATTATCACGCAATTTAAGTCGACACAGCCGGGGGTGTGTGTGAGAGGGAGGGAGGCATTTCCTCTCATGCTTTATTAAACGCAAGTAATAGGGAGCTTTCAGGCTGATAAAGGCTTTAGAAGGTGCCGCAATGTTCCGGAATACTCAGAAGTTCTTGCCTACTTCTCCTTTCAGATTCATCTTATGCTTTGTTGGATTCCAAGGAACTCATTGTTGGGATTTTCACTGGAATGACGTTACATCTGTGAAGAATCGACGCCTTTGTGTAGACTGCATTGTGCCCAGATCCAGGGAGGTTCCACGCATCCCCGTCTAGCCAGGGGTTTGGGCACGCCCCAGCTGTTACCGGCCCTCCCGGGGTCACCTGGAGTTGTAGGTCCCAGCACGCTGACCCCTTCCCACCTCCAGGCTGCACCATCAGAACTTGCCCTGCCCTAGCAGGAGCACCCCCAAAATGTGGGGAGTCACTGGTCCTGGGCCAGTCTGCCAGTGGGAGATGGGAGTTGGTGGAGAATGCGCCAGCTTCCCTGTCTGGTGGTAGCTGGCCGACCTGACGTGTGTTCCCTGCCTCCCGGAAGGTCCTCGGCAGGACGGAGCCTGTTGTCCACAGTGGCAATTGGCCTCTTAACATACTTTTACTTGCTTTTCTGCCTTCCTTGTCTCATGCTTCCCCCTTCCTCACTTGGCCTTCCTGGGATCATTTCCCAAAGAAACCACTTGCATCCAGGTCTCAGTGTCAGCTTTTGGAGGACCCCCCAAAACACAAAGCGTGTAGCTGTCCTCCAGAGGCCGAGCTCGTCTCAGCAGGGTTGCTGTTTGGAAAGCCTGCGCTGCTTTCACGGCGGGCATCCGCCTCATGCTGCTGGCGGCTTCGAACCAAGCAAGGTTATGGTGCATCTGAGAAAGGATGCAGGTAAAAGTTTACATAAACAGCTGCTTGTAAAAATAGACATTGCACAAGTGGGATTAGAAGCATGACAGCATGTTGAATTGCTTTTTAACTGGTTTTGTTTTGCCTTTACTTCTGCTTCACAAATGCCTGGCACTTGTAGAGAGAAGGCAGGAAGCCTGTGACTCTCA
The DNA here is from genome assembly GCA_029593785.1 of Cabassous unicinctus. Classification (NCBI taxonomy): domain Eukaryota; kingdom Metazoa; phylum Chordata; class Mammalia; order Cingulata; family Chlamyphoridae; genus Cabassous; species Cabassous unicinctus. The sequence continues at coordinate 31,160 of JAQZBX010011821.1, forward strand.
ATAAATATATTTAAAGGTGTCTGAGCAAGTGTTATTAAAGGAGAGAGTCATGGGAGCATTTTGCAGGAAATATTCAGCCAGTAATTAAAGGGGGAAGGGTCAGTGTGGCATGTTGTCCTCGAAATGGTGGTTCTATGGGGGCTTGTAGACACGTGTGCACGTGGCAGGGAGACACGTGGCTGTGGCCCCTCGGAATTGTTACGGGTGTGCGAGGAGGAGGGGCTGTCTAAGGCTGGCAGTGCTGGCGGAGGTGCTGAGGACGCTGAGTTTTACCTTCTGAGGAAGGGAGGTGGGTGACGTCAGCTCAGCGGCCTCTCCACAGGCCAGCGCCAGGGTGAGGGGTAGAGTGCGGGAACTGGGGGCTGGAGCCGGCCTCTTGGGAGGGGCTTTGGCTGAAAAGTACCTTAAAATCAGAGTGGGGCTGGGCACCCAGGCCAGAGTGGAGGATTTGAACTCCTCCTCGGCCGGCGCAGCCCGGCCTCCGGCGCCCTCCCTTTCTCTAATTCGCTCCTTCCGGCTCGGGTAGGCTTTCTCTGAGAAGGCGTCCTCGCCTTGCTCTAAAGTCGCACTTCCGTGCTGCTGCCACGGCCCTGCCTCGTGTGCGGGCGGGGAGCCCCTGGCCCGAGCCTGCTCCCGGCTTGTCTCTGTGCTGGGGCAGGGGGAGCCCGGGCCTGGCCGGGGCCCTGGGGCGGGAGGCGCGCGGCCACCTGCAGCGCTCGGCCTGGGCGCGAGGCCACCTGCTCCCTCGCCTTCGCCTGTCCTCGTCCACCCCCGTGGACAGGAGTCAGCCCTGCGCAGAGGGCGCTGCGGAGGGCACGAAATGGAAAGCGTTTCTCATGTAGTCTTAGGCGCGCCCCAGGGCATCCGAGGAGGAGGAGGGGGCTTCGCACTTCTGCGCTGGGCCTGCGTGGCATCCGGAGGCTTCCAGAAGCTCGCCGGTGGTGACCGCAGTGCCCCCCGCAGGGCCCAGGTGGCCGCGAGCCTGAGAAGGGACGTGACCCGAGCACACAGGAGCAAACCCCAGGGCGGGAGGGCGTGCGCTGCGGGCGGGGTCCGCAGGGGTGCCAGGGCCTGGCTTTGGGCTCTAACCCTGCACTCGCGCTCCAGCCCCCAGCTCGGCACGTCTCAGTGGGGGCAACACGAGGAAGCTTACTTCCCTTCCGCTTCCCCAGCTTTGCTAATAACCCCGTGCAGGTGGCTGTGAGCTACCTCAGAAACGGACTTTGCTCGGAACAGGCTGCTGACATTCTGAATGTGATTCAAGGTTTTGTTTTTTTTTGAAACGAGCGTGAAACCGTGTCAAAATGGTATTAAGGCTGCAAACGGCCATTCTGTGAAGCGAATCCTCCTCGGCCGCTGCCGCCCAGCTGCTCGGGTGACAGGTCCTCCCGCTCACCTGCGCTCCTCCCGCGCCGAGTCCTCCCGTCGTCCTCACCCGGCGCCCACCACCCTCCCAGGCCCCTGCGGCCGCCCCAGCCTCCCGCCGCGCTCGGTCTTCCTGCTCTGCTGCCCGCCGGGCCAGCGCCCACCACCCGGCTGTCCCCCTGCGCAGCTTGCCGTGGGCCTCACATTAGGATCCAAACTCTGCCCGGGGGCCCCCTCCCACCTAGGCTCCGGCTCGGCTGCAGGAGTTTTGTTCGGTGCTCTCAGGCCCTTCCTGAGCAGCACTCAGCACTTTTGCTGTCTGTCTGCTCTGCCGCTCTGCTGCTCTCTGAGGGCGATTCTGCCAAGGCTGGCCCGGAGCAGGGCTGGCTGACAACTGGACAGCCAAGGAAGATGCCAGAAAGGTTTTAAATGAGTGACATCCGGAAACAGTCAACTGAACGTAGCAGAAGCAAATTGACACGAACGTGCAGCTGGGTGGAGGCCGTGAGGAGGCTGGTAACTGGGGGAGTTTTCCGCCTGCTGAATAAAGGAGACAGACGAGGGCGGAAATGCTGCCGTTTGAAGCTCTCTGAAAAGTTGCTCTGAAAACCTGAGGTTTACCCTTGTTCAGATTTTGCGTCTGGTTTTTCTGCAGGGAGAAGCACTTCGAGGGGGCGAGGGTGGACTGAGCACTGGGGAGGGGCCTGGAGGCTCAGGTGGGTGAGGAGGCCCCGAAAGGCCTGGCTCGCTCTGAATGCATCTGCTTGCACCATATCAGCAAAAAACACCTGTGCCTGAGAGTGCGGTGCCGTACCTGGGGCTCAAACCTCACACCCCAACTGCGCCTTCTTGGAATGGGCTGAGATGACAAGGCAGCTCTACTTAACCTGATGTCCAAAGAATATGAGCTGGTGCCAGCCGTTCCAGCTGTGGAGGATTTGAGCTTATTTCCACACGTTTTAAAGCTTTTAGCGGTGGGTCTGGTGGTGGTAGAATGGCAAGTCAACACCTGGGCTTGCTCTGTGGCCAGTACCCTCTGGTGATGCAAACTTTGGGTAAGAGTATTAGAGCAAGGGAGAGAAGCCCACTCAGCCGAGCCCAAGTGAAAGGAGGTTTGCTATCCTAACAGCAGATGGTCACCCCCACCTGACCCCCAGCCCCCCAGAAGCTAGAGACACAGGAGGCAGCCATGCCGCATAAGACCTGCTGAGGGGGCAGTCAGCACTGAAACCATCCTCTTCTTTTGAAGCTGGGGATCTCACAGCTCTTTCTCCACTATGGAATTTCCCATTCATCTCTGCTTCCATCTTTTTTCTATTTCGCATTCCATTCCACTCCATTTCACTCTGTTTCATTCCATTCCGTTCTGTTCTGTTCTGTTCCATCATCTTGGCTGCCAGGCTGGAACCCACAGTCTCTGCATCTCTTAGGTTTTTGAGCCACTGTAACTATGCCTGGGAGATAGCAAGTGCTCCACAGATGGTCCTTGAACCGGCGAGTGGTTTCCGGACCGTCAGGCCATTTGCTTGAGTACCCTCCCCTTCCCAGCGGAAGTCCCAGCTCTCTTTTCCTCTATCCAAATCCAGGCATCCACTTCCATGCTCCTGATGACTTTGTCATCACCAGCTCCCCTAACGCCTCAAAATCTCCACTGTGAGCACCCACTTTCCGAGCACCACTGTTTCCCAGGGCACGCCCCCGGGACCGCCGCAGGTCTTGGGCTCTGCTGAGGCCGGCACTTTCTCACGCACCTCCACACGCCCTCGTGTCCTCCCTCGCCCGGCTCAGGGCTCGCTGCCCAGCTCCACGGTCATCCCGTACGCAGCCTCTGTGGTGGGCTCTGCATTGTGCAGCTCAGGCCCCTTTTGGGAACAAAAGACTAATTTCCCCAGCTGCTGGGAGTGCTGCTGGGAGTGCTGCTGGGAGGTGGCCCTCCGTGGAGGCAGTGGCCTTGTCTGAGGCCACGCCCCCTTCCTGGGCACCCCACATTCAGTGACCAGCTGAGGGGTGTAATGATGCGGCTCCTCACCCCAAACCAGGGCAGCTGTGGGGCCTCCCGCAGCTCCGCAGCTCACTGTGGCTGGCTGAGGGCTGCTTGGTACGGCATCACGGCCAGCTTCTCCTGCCCGGTCCTGCCTCTGTGCTTCCCCCCAGGCGTGGCTCTGAGACTATGCCCTAGTACCCCGCCTGCTCGCCTGGTCTCAGAGTCGGGGTCCTGAGTGCCAGCCTTCTCGCCTCCCCTCCTCCGGCCCCTCATCCTGTCGTGGTCAGCCGGCAGCCTCCACCCTGTCCGCCCTCCATGCCCACGCCCGCTCAGCTGGCCAGAGCCGGGGAGAAACACGCACCCTCGCTGACGTTCCTTAGACCCAGACCACGGACCACAAGTGGGTGCGCGGTGCTGCCGTGTGCCCTGGCCACCTCGCGCTCCCGTGACCCGAAAAGCCTGGCAAGGCCGTTTCTTACCACCGCCTCTCTCCTGCCTTCCACGCCCTCACTCCCAGCTGCTGGGGTGGTCTGTCACCTCACGCAGGAAGCAGAAGCAGGTATAAGGGAAACTTGTTTCCCCACCAGCTCCGTCGGCCACCCCGGTCCGTCACTCACTCCTCTTTCCAAGCCTGCTGAGCCTGCCCTGTCCACCGGCTCCAGCCCCTCCTCTCTCCTGCAAGTCTGCTCTCTCTCTCGCCACGTAAGAGAAAGGAATTTCTCTCTGTCGGCTGGATTATTCCCATCAGCATAAAAACATGACGAAATATGTCCCATCTCTAAACAGAACAAAGAAAGCTGGCCCTGCCATTCCTCTGCTCCCAGGAGAGCTACACTCTGGAGGATGTGATTATGCTCAGCATCCCCACTTCTTCCCCATCTCGCATTCCAGAAGGCGTTGCCTCCACCACACGCACCGCAGCGAGCGGGGCCGACCACCGCCTCTGAAGTCCGATGCCCAACTCTCGCTCTGTGTTTCCTGACCTTTCGCCAGCATTTGAGACAGTTTTTTGGGATCATTTAAGTTGTTTTCTTGCATAAGCAGCACATGTTCATTAAAGAGGCCTTTAAAAATACAGAGAAATATGAAGAAGAAAATAAAAATACTGATAATTCTACCACTTTGAGGTGAGTTACCCAGATAGAATCATGATTTTATAAATAGCTTCCCCCTCTATTACAATATAGGGAGGCAGTCTTGGTCGGAAGCTGAGCCAAGGTAATTTGGCCCACGTGACCCTCCAACTCAGACTCTGATCTGAACCGAGCATTCTGGCCAACAGCTTCTGTTAAGCTTCACAAAGAATAGGTCCATCAGCAAAGTCAATCCTCAAATTCATGAATGTGGAAAACTGCAACTTCAGGAATGGTTTCATAAAAGGAATCCTCATGCCAAGATAGAAGCTTGAGCTGTGGTGTTTATAGCGGCTCTTCCACGGGGAGCTGCAAACCACACGTGGCTCCTGAAATCTAACAACATTGAACCAACCTGAATGGCTCCTCAGTCACGCCTGTCGCACTTCAAATGCTGATCGCCCCAGGGGCTGGTGCTGCTGGAGCGCTTTTATTTTTGGTTCTGAGGGAGACGCAAATCGGAAGTCCCAGCAGTTGCTAGTGCCCCTGCTATCCCACGCACTCTGAGAGCTGGGTTATCGTTCAGGAAAAACGAGCAGCAGAACTCCACCGAGGGGGCATGCCTCCCTCGCCCACGGCAGCTGGCTTTGTCCACATGAACTACTCTGGCAATGGACTGTTAGCGGCCACGGCGTGTCCAGAGACTTAAGACGTGCTTGCCTTCAAGCTCGTCTCTCTCCACCACGAGAAGAGCCCGCTGGAGGGAGCAGCGGCCAGAGAAAGGAGCCCACCTGTACCCAACCTGCAGCTTAGCTCCAAACCCGCGAGGCCCATCCCAGCTCAGCCTAACCCCAGCCGACCTGCAGCCGCCTGAGTGGAAGACAGGCGTTTGCTGTTGAATGTCGCTGAGTTTGGGGTGGTTTGTTACACGGCATTATTGCTGATATGCTAACTGCCCCCACACGGCGCCCTCATTTCTTTTATGTAAATTATTCTCGCTATGTTTAATATTCTCCCCATCTTTGTCTACCTGGGGAAATCCTGGGCACACTTGGTATACCACAATCAAATATCATATCTGTTGCGAAATCTTCCTGGGTCTATCCCCCTCCACCATCTAAATGTGGTAAAACGCTCTGTGTTCTGGTTTTAGTGTCCCTATGTGTGCACGCTCATATTTTTTCATTCACCCAACACTTAACACCCCTGCCTGCCAGGCTGTATGCTGGATGCTGGAGATGCAGACAAAACATAGTGTCTGCCCTCAAGTACTTTACAGATTTTTAAAAATATCTTCAGTATAGCATTTGAACCATATTGTGTTACAATTATATTCTTTTATACTCTGAATTCCACAAAGATAAGGATCATGCTTTATTCTAACTCTTTCTATCCTCAAGAACGTATTAGCTTTTTTTTTTTTTTTTGAGGTACCGGGACCAGGGATTGAACCCAGGATCTTGTATGCGGGAGGCTGGTGCTCAACCACTGAGCCACATCGGCTCCCCTGACTTGGTTCCCGCGTCTGTTTGCTCATTGTTTTGCTTGTTTGCTCATTTCTTTACTCGTTTGCTTGTTTTGCTCATTGTTGTTTGTTCATTTGTTTGCTCGTTTGCTTGTTGCTTGTTTGTGGTTTTGCTCATGGTTTTACTCGTTGTTTGTTTGTTTTCTTTAGGAGGCACTGGGAACCGAACCCGGAACCTCCCATGTGGGAGGCAGGCGCTCAACTGCTTTAGCCACATCTGTTTCCCCATTTTAGATTTTTAAAAGTCATTTTATTTTTGATTTTAGTTCCCATTTTTATCAATTATACATACATAGAATTTACGGAGTCCAATAGTTCCACAGAGTTTGTGAGGAAATTAGCAGTCCCCCACCTCCCTCCTTCCATGCAACTTTCTCTTTTCTCGAAAAAAATACTTTTTCTCTTTTAGCTGATTATTTTGCTATGTGTCCTTATATTCCTAACATCCTTCCATTGATACTCCTTGATTTTTCAGCTTTAAACTTTACCTTCTGACACCCACTATAGAAGATGAGACTTTAGCTCTTTCCCCATCCTGCCCACTCCCCACATATACTCTTCCCACATCCCACCTCATCATCCCAATAAAAATTATCATAATTTTATATAGACCAATATTTAGTGTTTACATAGCTATGATCTGAAAACACTATTCACAGCTGGGCCATGGAGCAAACTACGGTTATTTTTCCTGCCTGATTTTTTTTTTTCCTCGAGTTAATAATTACTTGCCTGTCCTTGTCCTTTGTATTAACATAAATCTAACCCCAAAGTCTTCTCCAATTGTCTGAGTCTCACAAGATGCTCAGGTGCCTTGGGAGCTCTTCGTCTCATCTTCCTGAGGAAGACTCTCCTGCGGTCGTCTGACCTGCTCCAGTCTGCACAGCGTCCTCCTCCACCGTCCAGGACGCCCTTTGCCTCTCACCCACGGTGGAGCTCGTCTTTTCTGTGCCTCTTGTCTTCCTCTTTCTTGCTTTACTCTCTCATTTTGGGGGAGCACATCCACCAGTGGTTTCCTGAGAAAGGGGACCTTGGATGTAAATTTTTGAATTATTGCATTTCTGAAAGTATCTTTATTAAGCTCTCAAACTTAATTTTTCATTTTGCTGGGTATAGAATTCTAGGTTAGGGATATTTACTCTTTGGAGCTTGGTAGTTCTTGCTCCTTGTCTCTGGCTTCTAGAGTTGCCGTTGAGGAGTCTGAAACCATTCTGATTTCTGGCCATGATCTGTTTTCACCTCTGCAAGTGTGTAGGATCTTTTCTTTGTCTCCAGTGTTTTGAAATTTCGTAGTGATATGCTTGGGGCAGATCAATTTTCTTTCTTTGTGCTGCATACCCGTTTACAGCCTGGAAACGCACTTTCTTTAGTTCTGGAAATCTTTCTTAATTTGTTTCTTTGCTGACTTCTTGCCTTCCAGTTTTGCTGTTCTCTTTTTATGGAGTGCCCAGTAAGACACCGGGCGTCCTGGAATGGTCTCCTTGTTCTTATCTTTTCTTTCCTCTTTTCCATTTCTTTGTGTTTTTCTTCTACTTTCTGGAGGTTTTCTCGACTTTATCTTCCATTCCTTCCTTTTTGTGCCACAGTTTTATTATCCTGATTCTAAGTACTTTGTTCTCTGGATATCACTTCTTACAGCATCCTGTTATAATTTCATGGATGCAATTTCTTCTCTTATCTCTCAAAGGGTATGAATGGCATTTTTTTAAGTTTTCTTCTTCCGTAGTTTTAGTTTCCTCTAACTGATTGTGTTATGTCTGTTTTGGATTTGCCTTTCAGGGTAGATACTTTTCTTGGAAGTCTGGTAATCGCTGGTGCCTGCTCACGTTTAAGTGGAAAACCAAACAGCTGACTGGAAGCTCTGAATGCCTGAGTGGGGCTCGGCAGCTCCAGCAGCAGGCGTCCTTTTCCTGGGAACCTCCTGGGTTTCTTGCTTGAGGGGGGAGGCATTCTGGGAGCTGAGTGAGGGGCAAGTGCAGGGAAAGGCTGGAGTGGGTGCATTCAGCCTTCAGAATCCTTCCATTCACACGGTTCCTTTGTTTTCCATTTGGGATCCCAGCTTTCCCCTGACTGGCGTCTCCTGGTCAAGAGCGCCCCTCCCCACCCTCTTTAGGAAAGAAGGCCCCGTCCTCTGAGGGGGGCGGGTCTGTGGCCGGGTCGGGCAGCGTTGGAGCCCTCCGGGAGCTGGCGCTCTGTAGCAGTGTCCAGCCAGCCCCTCTCACCTCGCCCTTCACTCCCACTTCCAGGGGGACCCAGTGCCCAGGTTCCCGCTTTCCCTGCCGCCCACTTGGGCTTCAGCTTCCGTGGTCAGCTGCATCATTTCCCTCTCGTCCAGCTGCTTCCAGTCTGTAAAATGTGGTTGTGCTTGCCCAGCGTGCTTTGCCGTGGCCCCCGGCTGCTCCGCCTCCGCCTCCTGCGCAGCCCCTTTGCACACTCGCGGTCCTGGGGAGCAGCCATCTGCCACAAAGGAAAGCGTTAGGAACCTTGGCTTGCGTGGGTGGAATTCAAGCTCGGCAGAGCTGCCTAGGACAGGCTTGTCCCAGGTTATTTCCACTTCTGCCAAGGGAACCCTTCAAGGGGCAGATTTACGGTGATTGAGTAAGTGGGAAGGTGAAGACAAAAGAAAGAGAGGGAAAACGGTGTGGTGGATTCTCCGGGAACGGAAGGAGGCTTTTATACAGCGTAGTCAGACCAGGCTCAGAGGCGTTCGTTCTCTGGATGCAAACGGCCGGGCCTACGCAGCACCAGGTGCAGTGCGCAGAGGCCCTGTCTGCGTGAGAGCTCGAGCTTCTGGTTTGTGCTGAGGACACAGGCCACGCAGCAACCGCCACCTCCTCCTGGGCTGCGCTAGGCACCTGGGAAAAGCAGAAGTCGGTGCAGGGTGACCCCGTCGACGCCAAGGGTCTGTTGGCGGGAAACGAGACTAGAGGGGGCGATGCGTGCAGGCTGGGTGGGGGAGCCACGTCTGCAAACAGCCAGACTGAGGCTGAAGGTGGAGTGTGTCTCACGGCCTTGATACGCTGTGGCTGTGGACCACGCGGGAGCTGGCTAGAAGCGCAGGCAGAGTGGGCACCTGCGTTTCAGCTGGGCACTCAGCTGATCCGTGCGCACGCTGAGTCTGAGAAACACTGAAGTGTGATAAGGGCAGTGTTGTTGGGAAGTCAGAGGGTCGCTGGTGTCCGGTATTTACACCAGTTCCCAAAGAGATTCTGCTCGGGGTGCATGAGGGCCCCACCGTCGGTGCAGAGAATGTGGGGTGCCCGAGCAGAGGGGTCAGGGGTGTGGTGAGGGCAGCCCTCTATTGGGGTGGACCTCGGAGGCTGGACCGGGCACCCTTCGGGGTCTGTGGGGGTGAATGTCCTGGGTCAGCTTGGCTAGAGTAGAGTGTCCAGTGGTTTGGCCAAGCAAGCATGGCCTGATGGTCCTGGAGGCTGTTTTGTAGATGGATCTGAGTCTACAACCAGCGGTCACAGCCAAGCTGATTGCATCTGCAGCCCTGTGGGGGTCTCCTCGCCCAGTCGGCTGGAGCTCTTAAAGGCCAGGACTGGGGACTTCAGAAGTCACGGAGAAGAATCTGGTCAGCCTGCTTCCTCTGGGGAATTCAGCTTCACCTTTACCGGTTTTCAGCTTGTCCCTGCAGAATTCGGACTGGGGGCCCCCATGGTCACATGGGGCAGTCCCTATAATAAACCTTGAAATATATGTAATGTGCAAATATGTGCAGCCTCCTGGGGACCCTAGTACAGGGTCCTTCCCAGCAAGCAAGGTTTTATTTTTCTTGTACAGATGTCTTTCCCTACTGGGGCAAGTGTTTCTGTTGGACAAATTCCTGTAAGTGGGCATGTTTGAAATTTTGGTAGATTTTGCCAAATTTCTCGACAAAAAGCATACCCATTTCTATTCCTGCTAACAGTGTTGAGAACACATGTTCTCCACCCTCATGCTGACAGATTATTATGATCTTTTAAATTTTGGCATTTTGATATACAAAAAATTACATTTAGTTATTTAAATTTACATTTATCTGATTATTTGAAGATTGAACTTCTTTTCATGGTTAGTGGTCATTTGCATTTTTTTCTGTGATTAACCTGTTCATGTACTTTTCTGAATTTTTGAAATGGTATCTTCCCATTTTTAAATTTATGTCAATTTTTGTATATTAGGAAATTAATGTTGGTCTCATTTTTGTGCTAGAAATATTTTGCTTTGATTTTACTTGGTATATATGCCAATGCACATGTATACACTGCCATTACTGCATAGGAATTTAAATTTTTTATGTAGTCACATTTGTTTACCTCGTCCTTTGTGGCTTCCAGATTTCAGGTTCATGTCTAGGAGAGCCTTCCCTCTTCCTAGCTTATAAAAAAAATGGCACCTTGGAAAACAGAACTTTTTTGTTTGCATTTTAAAAATCAATCTGAATCTTTACTTCATGTAAAATCAATTTTGGTTAAAAGAAAAGAGTTAAGAATCCTACGCTATTTGTTTTCCCCAAATGGTTAACAGATTGTCTCTACAGATTTTTTTTTTGTGTAACAGATTTTCCCCATTGCTTTGAAATGCCACCTTTAAATAATGTACCAAACTCTCACACATACTTCAGTTTATTCCTATACTTTCTTTCATTCCATTTGTCTGTCGCCAATTCCGTGCTGGTCCTTCTGTAGACCTTGTCGCTGTATCTCTGTGGTCTGTTTCCATATCTGACAGTGCTAGACCTTCTACAGGCTCTGCTTTACCCCGCCCTCGACTGCCCGGAATTTCCTTGGCTCTTTTCACATTTATACTTGTGGGTAATAGCAGTAATAGAGCCAAGATTCCCTCCCCTACTCTGCCAGTGTTTACTAATTTTGTCTAATGATATTTATTATGGGAACTTTCATTATTTCCTTTTTATACATGAGAAAATGGAGGTGGCGAGTGACTTGCCTGAGTTTACCCAGTAGAACTCAGGAGGAACCGCTCGCTGTCAGTTGGGACGGCATTTCAGACCCCCCGTGTCAGGATGACTCTTTCCCAGTGCTCTGCCTTTCCGTGATGAGCCGAGCGGTAGGCACACCTGCTTCCTAGGGCTAGTGGAGAAGTACCTGAGACAACCCCTGGAAGAACTCAG